>QLTV01003675.1:1829208-1869208 GCA_003457575.1 Thermophis baileyi | reverse complement strand
TCACAGTTAATGAAAAATTATAAATTGTTTTTGGCTTAATATATTGCTTTACTCATATTTTAAACAGACGTTGATTTTAATATTTCTCTAACTGATTCCTTTTGTTACCTGGCTAGCAGGGAAAAGGGGTCGAGGCCGGTCCTGACCTGTTACAATGAAGACTGACTTGCTAAGTGGGATTACACCAGAAGCTTGCAGTGGAGTAATGGTAAGGAAATCAAGCAACCTTAAGTATTTCGGCTGTATAGGAGCAAATTATTTTGTAGAAGATCCTTCGTGTGAAGATCATGGAATCAAATATGGGACACTTGGACTTTGATATAAATTTCTATTAAGTTTTCTCTGCAGTGCAAATTATAATTCTAAAGCCAATATTTTCCCAATGTGTTCAACAAAATTTATCTATAGCATGGCCTCTTAATAAATGTTCTGTTCTTTAAAGAAAAAGAAAAAAAAAAAGGAAAGACCTGTCTACTTAAAGTAGAATTTCCCTGTTGTTTTTAAAGTTGGATCCCTGAAGTGGTATTCTCTTACTGCTCTGAACATTTTATTGCAGTGATATTAGCTGAATACCATCACTGGTATCCTTAACTCTTATTTCTGCTCATCAAGGTTAATCATGGTGGTCTATATGGTAATCACTTTGAAATGTATTCAGATAACAGCGGTTTCAGGTGTAATCATCAAAGCTGGTTGGTCAGGCATTCCAGATAGTGGTTCTTTTCAGAACCTTTTTTTAAAGGGTTGGTTAACTACCTCAGTAGCAGAGGATTGAACTATACCCTATCTGTACTGTACATAGAAAATCTTTGTAGATAAAATCAAGGCTTGTTTAATTTTGACAAGAGGGTAAAATATATACCAAATGTAACATTCTAAGTTGCCTTTAATTTCAGAGGCTTTGTAAAAGATTCCCTCCTGTCCATCATAACAAGCCTTGTTTTTGTCGTATTTTGTGGCTGAAAAAGCAGCCTTGCTTCTTCAGATATTGTAGTTATTTGGATGTATAATAGTTTAGCAAGATGTTACTTTTTGTAAGACATCAAATGTTAAAAAAAAGTGCATCAGCAACTTGTACTAAATACTGCAGTGTCCCTTTATAAAAGGTCAGACTAAAACTGACAGCTGTACAGTGAAGCCTGACATTTGGATATTTTGAAGTTTTTCACAAATCATAGAAAATAGTATATGGCTGTAGTTTAGCTTTTTAGGTAAAGGTATGTTTTCTCATTAGTGCATTTCTTACTGCTGATTGCTGTAAAAACAAGCAGATCAGCTTTCCATTTTCTCTGTATGCAGATCATGATAATCTGTAGAGTAGAATACAATCATTTGTGCTATGTTTTAATTTTCTAAAGCACCTTGATGACAGTGAGTGTTAAGTGGTGAAGCATCCTCTATTGAATCACTCTTCCAAAAAGTTCTATCAAGTCCAACTATGCATAGGTAAGATACACTATGATCTAATACGGACTTCACAGAAAGAGCTTTTGTTATACCTTCCCCAAAGGGATACTGCAGTTGTTACTTACCTGTAGGCACCACAATAAGATCTGAGACACCGAATTAAGGTTTTATACACACCAGTTCCCCAGTAAATGAAAAAAAAATAATAAAAAAAATAGATGTCATATGTTAAATTGCTCATTGCAAACAATCATTTTGCATTCCTGCAAATAAAATTGTTTTATACTGTAAGCTGGAGGCAAGTGTAACTTATTTTTGTAATAAAGTTTTTATTTTTTTTATGTGTCATTAATATAAATGTGTGTTAGTACAGAAATCTTCTGGTTTAAAAACTCGTGCGCACACATTTCAGTATGTTTACTTGTATTTACATTTTTTAGAATAGTCTTTTCCAGTAGTCTGTCTCTCACATTAATTGAATTTTTGTTATATTAATAAACCATTTTAGTATATTGTATGTCAATTACTGGGATAGCTGGGACATAAAGTGTAATTTAAAATTTGTCAAGTATTCATGGGAATATGTAAATGTGCCTTGCTAGTTAAGAGAAAAGCTAAGTGGCTGATGGTAAAAAGTCATTGCTTAATGAAACACCTATTGCCACAGTTTCATATGCTGCCCATGGTAAAGTTCTACTTTCCATATTTGAATAAGAAATATGAGTGTTGCATCAGCTTCTAAAATCTTAAACTTGATAGATAAGGTTTATGGAAATTAGGTTTGCTAAATGTAGCCTTAAATTTTGATTTCATTGTAATCCTTGGTATTGGCAATCCCAGTGCCAAGGAGGTTGAAATGCTCCCTTCAATGAGGTTGTAGTGCCAACTGGCATCTTTACTGTCATGGTTTAATGAAGAGCACTGTCAAGGTGTTCATGCCAAATCTGACCTGATTATAGGAATTTTAGAAAGAGGGAATACCATCTTAACTTGGATCTTCCAAATCCCTCCCATTGCTGAAAAACAAACTTCTTAAAAGTTTTCAAGCATAACTGATTTTGACGGGGGGGGGGGGAGTAAATGATTATTTATTCAGAACAAATATTGATGCAGATGAAAAATGAAAATTTACAATAATATGGAAGCTGAAATTGTAATCACATGTCCGCAAGAGAAGGTGGGTTATAGGATACATGTCAAAATGGACTGGAATTGACTTATCTGTAGAGTTTGTAAGCAATGGTGAGTAATAAGTAACAGAATCTTGACAGTGTTCTCGAATAATTATGAATTCAAGCCATTCTGACTTTTACAATTAAACATTATTTGCACTGTTCTGACATTGGTGCAGTTTTTTTAACAGTATAATGATAAAGCTACAGTAAAATGCATGTGGAAACTTGTATTGTGGAAAAATTGATCTTTTAAGAGAAAATGTTAATTTTGAAAATTTTAAAGTTGAATATGTAAAGAAAATGAGATTTCACTAATGGATATATAGATATATGATTTTAGATAACACTGAATTGATCATGACGGATGTCAATGTTGTAGATCACATCAACATTTATTGAAGTTATCAGGATATGATGCTTACGAAATATCACACATCCTGTTGCCATATTAAGACAGAGGTTTACTATTGTATTACAGCAGGAATGTTGGAGGTGTATAATCCTGTGTTAGCTTATATATTAATGAAGGTATTTGTGTTCCAGAATTGAGTAGCTTGACCAAGGATTGGAACTAGTCTATTTTAATGAAAAATAGTATTTCTTGGAAGCCATGTTTAAAGCAATTATGCTAGACTTTACATTCTATATTATATAGCGTATAGCTGAACTAAATAACTTGATAAGCAACTATGTTTGCAAACATTAGTGAATATAAGAAGGAGGAGTAAACTATAAGGAGTAAACTAAATGTGATTGTTTATACTCTAACAAGTACTCTTATATCACAGGTAGTATATAACTGAGCTTGGCTGAAATGGAAAAAAAATCTGGAAATCCCTTAAAAACTAGATGGGGGAGCTTTAAAAAATCCTGAAAGAAGGCAATTGCAACTATTTGAATAGTTTGCTATGTATTGGCATGATCATCAAAAATTAAACACAATTTAAGACAGTCTTTATAGAATATTCTGATAAGAAATCATTAGCTGAGAAGTGTCAGCTACATAAAGGTATCCTGAAATTCTCTTTGCCCTTTGGTATACAAGATAACTTTTAAAGAAAACTGTAAAAAAGTATGCATATATTTTTGATAGTCCTTGGTAGAAAATTACATTCTATGAAGTAAATAGGAGGGGTGATGTTAAGCATACTTTATTATAGTAAAAGGTGAAAAAAATCACACATTGGAAATTAAACTCAAATGATGATTCCAAAAAAGGATATTTCTTAAAAATGAAATAGTTGTAAATTGCTTAAGATTGTACAATTTACTTTTGAGATTAGAATCAGTATTTGCTTATAAGTTAAATATGAATGACTAACTGGATGCTACATTTAATCAAGCAATGAGTTTTGTTGGGTTTAATTGCTGCAAAAGAAACAAACCTGTGACATTGTATGTACTATAGTTGTGTTATGCCACAGTATTCCAGTGAAAAAAATTACAGGTTAATACTTTTTAGAACAAAATGTCAAGATGTTATATGAAGTGTATACTGCTTCCTCCCCAAAAAGACTTGGAATTCTAGGAATAGTACATGCATTGAAACACTTAGAAACATAAAGTTAAACAATCAATGTCATACATATTTAATTCTAATATTCACACACCCTTCTAGAATAGGGATATGTTAGTATGATTGTCTGCTATTCTGAAGAATTGCACAAACAATGCAGGTAAGTAGGTAATAACATTTCAGTATGTGTGAGTTAAAACAGGTGAGATAAAATTCTTAAATGGAAGGAATTCCATTTTATCCCATCTGCAGACAAAAGATGGGAAAAAGGAAAATTTGGCAGTATTCTGCCTAGCACACTAACTCACATTCAATTTGGAAATGTCCCATGAATTCACAGATAGAGATAGGGGGTTAAATGATGCAAGTTGCCCTTTGAAATGTTCTCTCCCCCCCCCCCCCAGAAGTGAGGCGAGCTCCCTTTCCTGGCCTTTTGGAAAGGTCTGTAGGCCTGGCTGTGCTGCCCACAGGGGAGCACATAATTGTGGAGACGTAAAACATGCTAATTATATATAGCTTTTGTGTTTTTATGCCTACATATACACCACCCAGAAATGTTCTATAAGGGAGATTGGCGGTTTCTAAATGTGATCTATATAGGTTAGCTTAGGAATAGAAAAATGCACAGAATATTAATATACGAGGACTCTATCTTGAACACAGAACGTAACTGCTTTAATAAATCACTGTACTCCAAACGGAATCATGAATTCTATGGCAGTACCAAAGCACTTATTTGTAGTGGGATTACAGGCTGGGACACGGTACATGAGAAAATTACATGTACAGACATTTGGATGGTTGTGTCAAGAATAACCAGACTTGCATTAGTTTTTTTTTAAGGCTATTCAAATGAAACTCATATTTGCTATTTGGGAGTGCCCATTTCGTATAGTTTGCATTTATACTTAGTAGTTTAATTCTGAAACTACTTTTAATTTTTGTTGGATATTGACTATTTCATTGTAAGCCAAAGTACAAAATGTGTGTGCTTTGTTAAAATAACCTATTGAATTTTCTGAAAGAAAAATGTCTAAAGATAAGGAAATTACAGTACTTTAAATTAGTTTTGGTTTTAAACATCCCAACTCATGGGTTAGATTGTGGGAATATGGCATGATAATGAGTACTATGCTTTTTGTTCATGCTACAAAACAAAAGCTTAAAAAGATTTTTTTAAACTTATACTTAATGATCCAGGTCACACTGCATACATAGCAAGCCAAACTGAATTTTGGCTTGCACAATAATAGTAGTTACCATTATGGATGACATTATTAAAGGAATACATCCCAGCATAAGTATGTGACATAAAACCATCTTTCAATATAATGCAGTTAAACTTTAAAATACAAAACTCAAAATTTTCAAATACATTTTAATACCTCAAAGAAGGAGTGTTACACTTTCAGCATTAATAACTAAAGACTTTCCATAAACGGAGTTCCCCATAGAGAAGGCTGGGTTTCTGTGCTCATGCATCTAATTGCTTATCATTGGATAAGGGGCATGACGGAAATGTCCAAAAATTTCCACTCGGGCCAAGAAAATATTTTAAAAATATATTCCTTTAAATATTTCAAACCCATAAAGATATAGATACGGACTTGGAAATACTTTTGGAGATCTATTATGTAGTCCGATTATATCATTTCTACTTAGCTCAGCTGAGAGGTTTCTAGAGTATAATATATATCATTGGGGGGAAGAGCCCTGGGGTGTGCATGATAAAACTGCCTTAAAATACAGCAGCTGTCTCCTCCCATTATAGCCAGGAAAGAATAAGGGGCTTGCAGGGTTGTAACAGACTCGTTTTTAGCAGAGTTCATCCAATAAACAGGCTTGTAGCCAGCTTTAAATTGATCTAGAATAGCGACTCAGTAAAATCAAACAATGTGAATTGGTCAGCAAACACATAAGCACTTTATCAAGAAGCGTTAATAACCAAGCCTGCTCCGCGTCCTCGATAACCTAATTAAGGAGCCACACAGGAGTATATCGCATTAGGGGAGCAGGTGCATACAATTTATCGCTGGTGTCCCAACTGGTTTTGTATCAAAAGTGATGAACGGGAACTCTACTGGGATTGCTGAAGTGGTATAACTCCCAGCGTCCCTCAATATTTGCCATACCAGCTGCAAACGAACGAATATTGGAATTTATATTCAACGACGTCTGGTCCCCAAGTTTAAAACCACCGCTGAAAAACCATCTTTCTGCCATCTTTTACCGCTATGAATTTGTAGGCAGGATACGCTGCAATCAAGCCCTGACATCTCTCGAGGGAAGAAAGGTGATTTGTGGGGTGGGGAGGAGAGAGGGCTTCCGCGTTTATACAGTTTCAAGGCTTCCATCCAACAGAACGCGAGCCATTCGGCGTTCCGGGCATCTGGGCAACGATTAACGCCGCCATTTTAATGGGCTTTTATTTCCTGCAGGCTAAAGGGCAACCAAAAGAGTCACGGTAAGGGCGGAAGTGCCTCCTCATCCTGCCCCTCCTTGTTTGGTCGATAGCTTTTGCGACTCAAGAGATCGCGAGAAGAAATCAAAAGAAAAGAAAGAACTGCGCTCCTTTCAAGCAGCGGTGTATTGGTGCTAACTAAGGGAACCCGGGTGGGAAAGTAAGCAAGAACGGCTTCGGGGGCCGGCGAGGATTATCTTCCGCCTTGGAGAAGCGACGCTATTGGTCTAGCCCTCCACCACGTGATGCGAAGGGCTCGAGTGTTGGAAACCGGAAGGCAGGGGCTTTCGGTCCCTTCAAGTGTGCTACACGGAGTGCCTGGGGATCCTCGGGTCAAGCTGAAGCCGGGGGCGCAGTCTCCCCCCATCCTCCAGGATGAGGTGGGCACGCGCGGCCGTGGAGAGGCTGTGCCAGCGCGCGCGCCGGGTGGACGTTCTGCGCGAGACCTGCCGCCAGTACCCTTTGTTTTGCTGTATCCTTTTGGGGTTCAGTGTGGCAACGCTCCTGCTCAGCCGGTAAGGAGAGAAGCCCGCCTGGGTCCGGGTCTGGTGCTTGCCGATATGAGCGAGATGGCTTGGACTTCGTTACATGTGCTGCTGGCGCAGCTTCTCCCTGCGGGGCGATGGAGGAGGATATAACTCGAGAAGGAAAATGATACTTTTTGATAGGATATGAAGAAGGGGAAGATGTGATGCTTTCTAAAAACAGAGGCAAAGAGGGACTGCCTTTTGATATGACTGGGATTCCTCGGTAACCATATCAGTTACCCAGTGGTTCTCAAAGTATGTAGTGCTGCGATCTCCTAAAAGTCAGTGGATTTGTGTGACAGCCCCCGCCCCCCCTCCAAGGAAATACTTTCATTGGGTTGGAGAAGAAAGATGTGTGTTACTTTTATAAGCTTTATTCCCACCACCACCACCACAATATATACCACAAAGTTATCGAATTTTGTGGAACTGTAGCTGTAGGACTTGCTCTGGCAAATGAGGAATAAAGCTCAGAACCAGTTTTGGTAATGCCCTACTTTACTGTTGCAAGTGTGGTTGCTTATTTTTTGTTCTTTTTAAATGTGATTCCCACGGGGCTCTGGCTCACCCATCGAGAATCCCTGGCCAAGTAAGGATTGGATGCTGATATGATTAGATACGCAGATATGGAAGTAGCTGGATTGTTTTTCTTTCCCCCAGCCATTCAGTTTACAGTACTATAGGTGTAACTCAAGCATAGCACACATTGGTTTCACCAACCCCAGTCAATTATCCAACTTTGCTAATTTCTTACCATATGTTTATGCCCTTCCTTTTAGCATGATTCAGGCAGGTAGAAGGCATAAACATAAATGAACATGTATGATTGTTTTTCTTCTTACCAACTTTCTAAAGGAATCTAGCTAATTTCACTTTTTGTTCTCTGTACATAATCCACTTGTAAACAAGAACATTTTGTTGTGAAGGAGGGATTTATAATTGTTCCAATATAAACAAGACTGGGTTTTTTTTTTAGTTCAGCTTCAAAACTTCCTTTTAGGAAAGAAAGGACGGTATGAATTGTTCAGAGATCTGAGGAAGTTGGTTAGAACAATGGATATCAACTCCTTCTCCAGTAGTGAATTTTAATATTTATTTACAGTATAGATGTTTTAGAAGACTTAATAGGAGTTATAGTTTATCACATCTGTTAATGCCAGGTTGAGGAAATCTTATAAGCTGTGGTCATATGCAAAACAAAACAAAATTCAGATAACAAGTACATTGTCAGAATCTGAAAAGGACCGGTTAAGGAATACTATCAGACTTGTGAGTCTTGGAAGCATAGCTAAAGTTTTTTTTTTTTAAAGTAAACTGCTGTTCTGATTTTAATTGTCAAGACATAATAGCCTCCAAGGCAAGGTGAAACAGTGCAGTTGTGTTTACACAATTAGCAAAAAAAAGTCTGGTTAACAAATGAGTGCTTCCTGCCATTTTCCCTTGTCTTAAATGGCTTTGTTTTCTGAACCTAGAGCAACAACCGCTTTGGAATTATAGAAATAGGGATGTATAACCAGGGTTTATTGTGGGTTTGTATATGTGGAATTTTTTCCATTCTGAAATAGTAGGGGAAAGGATCAAGAGTAAGGTCCAGGTGCAAAGGACTTAACCAATTCCATCTGCAGTATGATCCCAATAGTTGCTCTTTAGTTATTGTAAAGAGATTTCCCCTTAAATTGCTGAAATGAAACTAAAGCATCAAATCCTTCTTTTCCCTAACCAATAAAATTGCCAGCTTTTTTTGAACCCAAGGCAAATTCATATTTTAATAAAGTATTTATATCCATTTTGGAACTCTTACACTGAGGAGATACATTTTAAAAAAATAAAGTTGGGCTTTGGTTGCTTCCCTCCCTCCCTCCATGTATGATATTTACATATTCCTAACTACAGTATTTTTATTTACTTATGAAATTTATAAGCCACCCATCTCACTATCCAGAGCGACTTTGGACAACAAAGTAACATTTTTTTCTTTAAAATATTAATAAAACATTCTGAATTGGCCTATTGGGCCTGAGTATGCTATTTCTGAAGTATATACCATGCAGGATGACTGTTTTGATAGGTATGTAATTATACATGGGGCATGTAGGTATTGAATATAATATTCCAGAGTTGGAGGCAGAGCTATGTTATTTTGCGCTGTCTGTTGGATTGTAATTTTTCCCTTTACTTTTGAGGTATCGTCACATCTTAATGATCTTCTGGTCTTTTGTGGCGGGATTTGTAACATTCTATTGTTACTTAGGACCAGATACCCTCTTACCAAATATTCTGTTTACAATAAAACAAAAATCCAAGGTAATGTATAATTTTGTCAGTGTGCTTTTGATATTTTTTTGTATGGACAATAGTGAAATATTGTTTGTGTTACCTGCAGGCTTCAGCATTTTTAAATGTTACATGAGAAGCTGGCATTTTAGATCTATTCATTGCTAATTACTTTTAGTGGCTGTGAAGCAAATTAAATATATCCTTGATCTAAAAGGAAGAATAAAGTTGTAGCAATAAACTTGTTATTGTGTTAAGATTGTGTTAAATAAACTTATTCTTTTACTTTTCTTTTGCACCCTTATATGTTTTGAAACATTTCCTAGTTGTTTGACAAATTTGGATTCTATATGTAGAGATTTATAGTGGGAACAGGAAATCCATTTTGCCATTGTGGATTAATAAAGTTAGTTTCATTTCACCCATGAGTTTAATGGCATTTTTAAAAGTTTTCATTCTTTTACCATTCTCAGAAAATCGATTGTAAGACTGTTCTTTAATCAATTAAATTACTTGATAGATTTTTATTGACTTACTGGGTAGGATGTATTCATAACATATAAAGAATTATTTTGTTGAGTTCACTGCATAAATACTGAATATATTACCTAGTAGTGAACTAATATTTAGGAATCGTGGTTAGGAAGACATTGTTCATCCTTATTTTGCTTTCTGTATTTTTAGATCATACAAAAATGCTATGAAACATGCATATAAAAAAAAGCACAGTCTTCAGAAGTAGGTGTTATGAGAGTAGTGCTGGCAAGCTCATGATACTGGAGAAGTGACTTGAAGTTGTAATGAAAGAGGGAGATTCTAAGGCAATTTGTATTTTTCTACTTACAGGTATCCCTGACTTACGACTATAAGTGAACCCCAAAATTTATGTTGCTAAGCGAGACAGTTGTTAGGGGGGAGGGTGCTTTTCCCATTTGAAAACCTTTCTTGCCACAATTGTTAATTGTTATTAACTGCAGTAAAGTTAATACAGTTGTTAAGTGAATCTGGCTTCCCCATTGACTTTGCTTGTCAGAAGGTCGCAAGAGGTGATCACATGATCCTGGGACACTGCGATCGTCATAAATAACATGCTAGTTGCCAAGCGCCCGAATTTTAAACACGTGACCATGGGGATGCTGCAACAGTCATAAGTGTGAAAAATAAGTCACTTTTTTCAGTGCCATTGTAACTTCAAACTGTCACTAAACGAATGGTTGTAAGTTGAGGGCTACCTGTATTTTCAGCTAAGGTTCGATACTACTGCTGCTTTAAATAAATAAACCCAGAACTGACACTAGTGTTAAAAAAAGGGAACTTGCAAAGTTTTCACTTGCAGCATTATCCAAGGTAAGATTAGGTAATCTATTCCTGTTTCCCTGATTTGGTTGGCTTGATGGGAAAGTTAGTCTTTCAGTAATAGCTAATAAGGATTAGTGGGGAGAAAGGGAAGGCAGAAGAGAAGAAGAAATGTTTTGAAAGTGGGATCCAAACGCTATACATTTAAGAATTGCTTCCATGTGTGAATTAACTAAACTTTCTAGCTGTTGTCTCTCAAAATATATTTATGCGAATTTATGGGAAATTATGGGAATAATTTCTATTTTTTCCATACTGTACAGGTAGTCCTCAACTTACGACCACAATAGAGCCCAAAAGTTTGTTAAGTGAGAAATTTGTCAAGTGAGTTTTATCTAATTCTACAACTTTTCTCATCACATTTGTTAAGTTAATCCCTGCACTTCTTAAATTAGTAACACGGTTGTTAAGTGAATCTGGTTTCCCCATTGACTTTACTTCTTAGAAGGTCGTAAAAGGTGATCACATGACCCTGGGACACTGCAACCTATCATAAAAGTGAGTCAGTTGTCAAGCATCCAAATGTAAATCACGTGACCATGAGGATGCTGCAACGGTCATAAGTGTGAAAAATGGTCATAAGCCACTTTTTTCAGTGCCGTTGTAACTTTGAACGGTTACTAAGTGAACTTAGTAGTAAGTTGAGGACTACTGGTAATTGCATTCCCTCACTTCCACAACTGACAAAGCTTGATCAGTTTTGTTACCAAAAAAACCCCTTGAAATGGATAGTAATTGTACTAGTATTCTGAAGAATGAATTCCTTTCTATGTTTTCCTTTTAGCAATTAAAATTGCAAGAACAATCTTCCCAGAATGGCAGTTGTGCTATATGTGAAGATATCAAATGTAATAGACATGGGTGAGTTAAAATATTTCAGGGGGGTACCGATAATTATATTTTCATATCTTAATGGGGACGAATCAGGGGTGGGTTCTAACTTACCTCACTGCCGGTTCGCTTCCTCCCGCGCTGCGTGGGCATGCCTTGCATGCGCGCATGCGCAGTCCCCCCCCCCAAAATAATAAACACTGAAAACAAGATGGCGATGCATGCGCAGTGCCGGAAACTCGGCTTCTGCGCATGCGCAGAAGAAAAAAAAATTAAAAAAAAGATGGCGGCGCCCACGGACCGGCACCGACCGAACCGGATTGGTGACATCATTGTGACGTCACCAGCAGGTCGCTATCGGTTCGGGAGAACCGGTCTGAACCGGGAGGAACCCACCTCTGGGATGACTGGAATATTTTTGTTGTTGTTTCTATAGACCTGCATCTCTATTAGAAGATTATCAGCCATGGCTGGGCCTGAAAGTTCCTTCTAAAGTTGATGCTTCCTTATCAGAGGTAATTGTTTAGCATCATCAGTTATAGATAACTCATGTTACTCATTTTTTAAACCAGAATTTTTTTTTTATTGCAGCAGTATCAATTGCTATAAAAATGCTTAAACATAAACATTTCTGTCATATTTTCTAAATCCCAAGACGAACAACAGTTTTCATTGTTTTTAGAACAGACGACAATACAGAACCTCTCGGATACCACCAAGGCATATATGAGAGGGATAACTATAGCATATGTGGCAAGGAGAAATAAGGAGAAGTGGAAAAAAGAAAATCAATTACAGGATAAGCTTAAAGAAATAGAGGATGCGTTGCAAAAAGAACCACAGAATAATAAAATTATAGAAGAACGGGATTTAACAAAACATAAAATCAATTTAATTCAATAAGAAGAAATGATAAGGAATATAACAATGGCAAAACATTATTTTGAAGCCGCAAATAAACCGGGGAGATGGTTGGCCCATAAGTTAAGGAAAGAAAAAACAAAAAGACTGATACAACAATTACAGGATGAACAAGGGAATATATGCCATAAGAGAGAGGAAAAGAAAAAGATTGCTCAAATTTTTTTTTTCAAACACTACAGCCAAGAAAATATTAGAGAAGGGGATGTCAAAAATTACCTACAGGATAGAAATCTACCCAAGATAACAGAGGAAGACAGAGAAATGCTAAACAGGAACATAACACTATTAGAAATGAAAGGTGCAATTAAAAAACAAAAAAAATAATAAAATACCAGGACAGGATGGAATTCCTGCGGAATTATATAAAATTTTACAAGAACCACTAGAAGAAATTATGCTAGAACTATATAATGAAACATTAGAAAGAGCGAAAATGCCTAATTCCTGGACAGAGGCGCTCATAACATTAATTCCTAAGGAAGATACAGACAATCAAAAAATTCAAAACTATAGGCCACTGTTGAACGTAGACTACAAAATATTCGTGACAATTATAGTGGAACAATTCAAAAAAATATTAAATAAAATTATTTATATGGATGAAAACAGATTCCTACCTAAACGGCAGATAAGGGATAACACAAGAATTATATTAAATGTATTAGAATACTACGAAGCCCACCCAGACAAACAATTAGCCTTGATATTTTTACAGTTGCTACCCTGGTAGGATAGTTAATCCTTTCTGGCTGCTGATAACATAACACCATTAGAAAATCCCAAGTGCTATTATGCAAGTGTCTTTTAATCTGGATGCATGCAAGAATTTACCTAGTTGTACTCTTGAACCTATAACTACCGGTATGAACATAGCTTCAGGTAGCCTTTGTAGTTATATATGTTATTGAATATGTCCTTCAGTTGCATACCATGTCCTTGGTTATCTCATTTATTATGAACAAGCAACTTGAATTACAAAGCGCAGAGTGAAAAATATTATCTGCCTAGTGTTTTTGCATGTTTATATGTGCTAAGTATTATTGTTGGCTATTATACACATCTTAATTATTTTACTTGTTTGCAGATGTTTGAGCTAGTACTAGAAAATTTTATTTATCCTTGGTACAGGTAAGGTTCTTATATAATTTGCCTTTGAAATTCCATCTGATCTCCCTAAGACAATGTTGTGTTATCTTACTTTCAGGTTTATTTAGGCTGTTCAGTATGTATACTTCTCTGGGGATAAAATCCATGACATCCAATATGACTTATTACAGGATAAGGACACTTAACTTTTTTCCCTTTTCCCTATCAATATATTGGTATTTT
Source organism: Thermophis baileyi (assembly GCA_003457575.1). NCBI lineage: Eukaryota > Metazoa > Chordata > Lepidosauria > Squamata > Dipsadidae > Thermophis > Thermophis baileyi. The sequence continues at coordinate 1,855,408 of QLTV01003675.1, read as the reverse complement.
GAGTGTGAGCCAGAAACGTGTGTGTGTAGAATAGGGTTATAGTAATAAATATAAATACAGTTATAGTAGTAAATAGTAATATATGTATGTTGATAGGATAACAGTAGGGTACCTCGCTTTATAGGCAATTGATTATAATTGTTAGTTTAATTAATATTTAACATTTTTGTCCTGATTTTGCCCTTTCTTGGGAGCATGGCCCCTGGTCAGTGACTATTGTCCATGCATGTATACTGAGGCAAATACAAGTATGTCAAAATACTTATATTTTGGGGGCATTCTTCAGAATTGGTTTTGATGGGAGTTGGCAATTCTAGTTACAAGACAGGATCCTGGGTGATGCAGAGTTTCGTTTATGTATATTTATAGCTTTTTGCCTGCTTAATGTTCCTTTTTTTTCATTTTGAACTACAATAGATTTTCAGCTTTTTGTTCAAGCCCCTCAGTTGATTTATAAGTTTCATTTATAAATACCTACATTTTTCTTATATATTTTCTTCAATTTTTAAATGAAAGAAATTTTGATTAAATTTTGACCCATTATCTGAGGTACAACTTAAATTCCAACCTCCCTAGTAAGATTTGGTAAGTGTTCCAGTTTTCAAGTTTAAACTTTGAAAAAAAAAAGTTAAATTAAAATTTATTGTGAAAACTGCTAGGAGACCATTTCAAAGGCTTTCTCAGAATTCTTCACTTAATGGCAATATTAAAGTGCTGCTCTTTAGGAAGTTACTGCAGGAAAAGTGCTGGCTACTGTTCTGATCTCCAATTTGCTTCAGCAAAAGGTGAATAGGGATGTAGCTTGCATGAGAAATGCAGGAGGAAAGAGGCAGGGTGGGAAACTCCCTTTGGTTTCAATTACTGGAGGCAGAACCTTCTGCTAGAGTCTTCAGTTCCATAGAATGGTCACTCTGGACTTGGCGATCTGACAGCAATGGGGTTCGTCTCCCTGCTTTGCTTGCCTCAAAGAGGAGAGGAGACCTCAGTGCCTCCCGCCGCTTCTACCTATGGCCAGAGAATGGGGGAAGAGAAGGATTTTCTGCTGTCATTTTTTTAACTTCCGTGGAGCGATTGTTCAAAGAAATCAGTACTAACAGCAGCAGACTTGCTCTCTTCCTTTATTTATTTTTTTCTCCAATAAAACTACTTTCCCATTCACAGATTAGTTACTGCAACAAGTAATCCACAGTTGGTGGTGCAATCCTGGCATGTATCTTATGGAGTATTATGGGATGTGTGTTGAAAACTGCCATGGTTGGTGAGAGGCTGCCATGTCTGATCTTCCATGGCTTTCTCTGGAAGAAAGTGGTTAAAGAGCCATTTCCTGACCTCCGACATACATAGGCCTCTCTGAGCCTTAGCAGCTCTGAGGATCTGCATCAGAGGTGGGTTCCTACCGGTTCTAACCGGTTCTTTAGAACCGTTAGTAGCTCAGCGATGACGTCATGGAATGGTTCCGTTGGTGTCTCTGTGGGCGCCGCCATCTTGGATTTTGCTTCTGTGCATGCGCAGAAGCTAATTTTTGCTTCTGCGCATGCACAGAAGTTATTTTTTGATTGCTGCACGCACGCGCATGGCGCAACCCTGAGCGAACCGGCAGCAAAAGGATCCAGAACCCACCCCTGATATGCATAATTGGCAAGAAGAGAGCCCTGACGGACCCTCTGCCAAAAGGTGAAAGGCCCCAAAAATCGTTAGCAAGAATCATATTCTGAACGCACACATGAATTATTTCAAAATTATGAATAGCATATTTGAGTAAAGTTCTCAAATTATTAGTATTAGTATTTACGTTTATAGACCTCGGAATACTTACAGATAAGATACATAGGAAATAATAATGTATACGAAGAAAAAGTTCACAAACTCATATAAACCTAAAATAAAAATTAATATTATTGTTTGATAAAATTAAATCAACCAAAGCGCAGCCAAACTAAGATGGAGCTATATTTTATTTTGAAATTTTGTAGAGAGATAACTGACGATGAATCACCTGTGGATGAATTAAAAGTAACATTACGATTTTTTGCATCTGTGTTACTTCGCAGAATTTACAAGGTGAGAAACATAGTGATGGGATCGATATTGTATTTAATTAATGGCTTTGAGGCATAGGCATAGTAAAACTATTTAAGAGATTATCTCATTGTAAACATAATTGTTTTATATTAATCTAATACTTGTGAAGTTCTTCAAAAAAATCTTGGGGAAAGTTAGTTTAGTAGAGTAGTGAAAATTACTTAGTGATGAGTTTTTATGAATTATGAAGGGATAGTTGTTCATCTCTTCTGAATGTTTTTATGAAATTTGTAAAATAACTCCAAAATAATTCTAAATAATTCCCTAATTTTCCAAGATCTTGATGGTGTGTTATAAGCTGTAGGGAGAGCATGAGAGCAAAGGAATAATATGAATGAAATATATTTCGCAGTTACCTTTTTAGTTGCAATAGAGCAAATAATTTCTCTTTCTATTTGTTCTTCAGGTGAATATTCCAACTGTTGTAACAAAAAGAATGCTGAAGGCAGCAATGAAACATATAGAAGTAATAGCTAAAGCTAGACAAAAAGGTAATATTAAACATTGCATGCCTTTTATTTAGAAATAAATTGACCTTTCTGCTCTTATATTTGCTTTTATTTTTATTCTTTTAAGTATTGTCAGAAATGAATTTTCATATGAATTTTACTGAATTTAATTTTTCCTACAGTAAAAAATACAGAATATTTACAGCAAGCAGCTTTAGAAGAATATGGACCATCACTCCATGTGGCTTTGAGAAGTAGAAGAGATGAACTCAATTATTTAAGAAAACTTACTGAACTTCTTTTTTCCTATATTCTGCTTCCAAAGGCAACAGATTGCGGGTATATTATACTTCTTGTTATATTATGGAGCTCTAACTTACAGTGTGTTTAAATTTCCTATTTTTGTAAAATAGAAAAGCTAACATGTCAGAAAATCTTGCTATGGGCAGATTACTCTACCAGTCTTAATTTGTAACAGATAAATGAACTTTGAATAGTTTATTCTTTCAGTGTTCATGAAAAGCCATCAGTGTATGTTAGAGTTTGCAGCAATCCAACCAGCACACAAGTAAATAACTAAGCAGGATTCATTTATAAAAGAAACTTCTTTATATACAATACCATACAGCAGAAGCCAGAACCAAAACTCAGAATCCAGAAGTACAGAATCAATAAGCACAGAAGCACAGAAGCTATATAATACAGAGGCACTCATATATATACAGATCAATGAACCTAAGCCATGCCCAGGCTCTGAGCCGTCTGGGTCACCAAACAGTCACCATTGGCTGACCTGTTACCATGTCTATCCTAATTCATGAACTCTCACATACTAACAGTGTAGGGTATGAATTTGGTCTTGTCAGTGCTTGATTGTGCTAAATTTCAATCTCTGGAGGAAAATGTTCTATTATCTTCAAACATCAGGTATGCCACTCCATTGCACAAAAGGCCACACCAGTATTTAAACGGCTTATCAGGGCCTGCATTGCAAAAAGGGGTAGGGCAATATTTTTTTTATTAAAAAATAACCTTGAATAAAAATAACAGGTGGCAGACCTGTGGTTTACATGAATACATTTTACTTGGTTCAAAGCTCCTCAGATCCTTTGAATACCTATACTTTGTCAGAAAAACCTGGTCTTTGGAATTGGTTTGAATATTTCTTTCCTTGAATTACCAAACCAGATAGGAAAGTAAGTGGATGGGTGCATCAGTTTTCTGTTCATGTATTTAGTATTTAGAATTTCATCATGTTGTATACCAGGGCTGTCAAACTCCCGGCCCATGGGCCAGATGCATCACGTGCTGGCCACGCCCATGCCTGGTTTAGCAAAAGGTAAAAAAGTCCCGATACGTCATATGACGCATCCGTGACGACATGAGTTTGACACCCCTGTTGTATACGAATGCCATAAATAAGAACTTGCCTCTCTGCAATATTCTTCTTGCAAAATTCTAGAGCTAAGAGAGTGTTAGTGGAGTTCTGCCTCTTGGGTTGAACTAGATAAAGGAAGTCCACATCTTTTTGGCCAAGGCTTCTAGAGATGTCCACCAATAAAATTAACATGTCCAGATTCAATGGAGAATATGGAGAGAACATCATAACAACAACCATTACTCTTCAAAGGCATGCCTGCTCATACTTTTGCCTCTCGAGTTGAGAAAAATCAGTTCTAGAATCAAGGACTTTCTTTTCTAAGTGAATGGCTGCATCAGAAGTGAATGTACAAGTCCCAGATTTGGAATAGACTCCCTACTACCACTAGGGAACAATATCCTTTTTTAATACCACAAACTCTGAGAGATCCTGAGGAAGTTCTATTATGTAACTTGCCGGGAATGAAAGATTTTTGACTCTGCAATTATGCCCCCAGTCCAGTTTGAGGACCACCTAGCCCAGGGGTGTCAAACTCGCTCACATTGCGGGCCGTATTGTGATGTATCACTATGTTTTTTGCCTTTGCGGAACTGGGGTGGGTGGAGCCTGCGCAGGCCGTATCTGGCCCACGGGCCGCCAGTTTGACAGGCCTGACCTAGCCTATTAGTTTATGAACAGGACTTCTACTACCACAGCATTGTATATGCATATTTTTATATACAAAAAAATACTCTACAGAATACCTCAGAATACACTTCTCCTCTCTATATGCCTTGTTTATTTGTGCCTTCTCTAAAGTGGTTGTAGAACCAGTTATACTGTCTAGAACAGATACCAGTTTTTCTGAAAGAATGAAAAAACCAGTGCCACTGCTTTAATCATTGCATTAACTTTGATGGGTGGATCCCATGATAGTATGTTTAGAAGGAGAGAGAGAGAGAGAGGGAGGGAGGGGGAGAGAGAGAGAGAGAGAGAGAGAGAGAGAGAGAGAGAGAGAGAGAGAGAGAGAGATATTTACATTCTAACTAGCCGGACGGTTCTGTTATCAATTAAGAAGTAGCTTCCTCACAAGTTTGCATGAGAGCTATGAGTGTCCACCTCAAAAAGCTGGCAGATAAATAAAGAGGGAAATCTTTCTGGTTGCTGAGACTTCTGTAATTTTATCCTATTCTCTTTCAAGAAATCTCCGTAAGGAAACTAAAGAAATCTTGTTTTCTGGGGAGATGGAAGTCCTTAAAAGTGGCAGCAGCATCCTTTTTCTTTTTTCAAGCGGTAGCATAAAAAAAGTTGGGCTGTTGCCATAAGGTGCTCATGAAAGATTTAGAGCTCTTTGAACTATTTTTAAACTTGAGAGTCAGTTTGGTCTAGTGATTAAGGCACCAGGCTAGAAAGCAGGAGACCATGAGTTCTAGTCCCACCTTAGGCATGAAAGCCAGTTGGGTGACCTTGAGCCAGTCACACTGTTTCAGGCCAACCCACCTTACAGGGTTGTTGTGGGGAAAGTAGGAGGAGGAAGGTATATTGGATATGTTCACCGCCTTGATAGTCCATGTTATGCTTTTAATTAGTTAACCTTTTGGTTTAGAAGGTGCTTAACTATTCTAGAAGTTGTTTTCAATTGTCTGTTGCACTGAAGCATGTTCTGCTGAACAACTAACAGAGTAACAGCTTGGCCCCAACGCTTTTAGCTTCAGAAGTGGTAGAGATTAGCTATTTGATCCATTCAAGATTATGTTTTTGGCAAAGCAGTGTTAACCTCTTAACTTTGCAATCACCTGACCAAAAGTGAGAATCTTGCAGTATTTTAAGGTGACAGTGGAACAAAGCTTACTTGCAACTTCAACTCTTCACATAGGTTTTATGTGGATTCACATTATCTACCCTCACTCCAACTATTATCCATTCAGTTCTGTGGCTTGCCTTGATTGTCAAAGAAACACCAGGAAATTACCACAACGATATCGAGATGTACATCACTTTGAGGCAGAGATCCCACCACAAGTTTTTCTTAGCTATAACACATTCTGAGGAGGTCCTGCCCAGACACAAATAGTCATATGTGCAGCATGAGGAATGAAGGAAAGTAAATTACAAATCGGGAACCGTTTTTTCTTTGTTAGTACCACATATGTAGTGCCAAGCTATACGTATCTTTCAGTGTATCTGGTTTCTCTCTATGTATGCCAGGACAGCACATTAAATTACTTGCAAGGATTACAAGTGTCAAGAAGAAACAATGGCACACAGGCAAGAAATTGTTCAGTTCCATCCAGAGATGAGAATATCAGTCTATAGTTTGTTTTCCTTCCCCATTGTACATTGTTACATGAAAAGTTGTGGCTGGGTAATTGTTCTTCAGATTGCCATGAAGTTTAATGGAGGATATCATTAAAGCACTGTATTTTTCTGGTTCCTTCAGCCCAGTGGCAGGGATCAAGTGCATAGAGGCTTCAATTTGGCCTAGATCTATAGTTGGCTGCTGTCATAATAAATGCTCTGTGTGTGGCATAGAACCCTATTATTTACAGGATCACCTGCTCTCAAAGGCTAAATGAGTAAAGTCTCCATTTTTAGGACTTACAGTATATTTCAGATGCATTTGCTATGTATTTCCTGCTTGATTTTAGTGACAGGTGTTGGTGATTTTTTTATTTATTGGTTTTAACTTCTTGTCATTCTTTTGTATGCCCCGAAAGTTAGATTAAGTGGGTGGATATATAAAGACTACCAAAAGAAAAAGGTGTGTGTGTGTGTGTGTGTGCAGATCAGTTTTCTGTGAAAAAATCTAAGAGAAATTGTGTATGTGTGTATTTATTTAACAGTGCATTAAATGATTCTTTACACCAATTTAATTTGAATGCTAACTTCATGAAAGCTTATGAAGAAGGTATATGACTGCATAAAATTGGCTTTTCTCTCTAGGACATTCACCTTACTCATAAGAGAAATCCTATCGGGTTCTGTTTTCCTTCCCTCTATGGATTACTTAGCTGATCCGGTAAGTGCTGAGAAGCTCCATGTAGTTTGTGTAGGCCACGGCAGGTGTGTGGTGGCTTATGAAATGTGCAATGAAGGAGGAAGGGGTTCAACGAGAACTTAGATTTGTAATGAAAAAAGTAAAAAAAATGATAACCTCAGGGTTGTCTCATTTTATATCCAATTGAATTATAGCTTGCAAGGGTCAGGTATCTTAGCTAGGTGCAATTTAGGAGGCGTTTGTTAAAGAATCTTGATGGCCTGGAGGTTAAGATGCTCGCCTCCCACTCGGGAGATTGAGAGTTCAATCCTAGACAGTGACAGATGTTTCTCTATCAGGGCACAAATAAAAAATATCTGCTGCGAACTCCACATTGTGTCAGGAAGGGCATCTGGCCAGTAAACACTCAGCTCCATACATTCACCCCAACTGTACCCCGAATTAAGGGATTACAGGGTTATAAAAAGGGAGTTTTTGTTGAAAAATCTTTAAAATCTGAGGTGCAGTTTTCCATTTTGCATCCCCATACTCCATTACTACAGCTGGAAGTGTTGGGAAAGGAAGGGTTTGTGACATCGAGAATTGCTTCCCTAGAATATCAGTTTTCTTTATCTTAATGTTATCTCCTCGTCTTTTCCATTTTAGCATAAAAAAGTAAACATTAGAGAAGAGTTAGGAGGCAGTTAAGCTTGGTCAGGGACTCTGGTAGACAAACGTCTAAGTTGACCATATTAGACAGTTAAATAAATTCATATTATCATTTTATATACATTTGGATTTACCCAAATGTTCTTATAAGCCATATCTAAGGTCTATAAAAATTGTATTACATGTTCATGCAAAGTAGTACAATGAGTAGAAGAATTTCATGAAAGTCAGGTTATAGAAGGCTTTGCAGAATGGAACTGTTATGTAAGTATATGTATGCTGAATTATAAATTCCCTGTTTTTTCCCCTTAACTGCAAGAAAATTGATTTACACCAATACAACAGGGGACAAAGCCAGAAGTTACTTTGTGGGGTTTGAGTTAATGATATGATAATAATAACTGATTGGAGCTCTAGGAGTTATATCTAAAGGACTTCCTCTATATCTGAAAATATTGAATTTATCACAGCTGAACATCCTATTTTACAAAATACTATCCTGCTTGGAACTGTCCAGATTCTTAAGACTTTCTCTTAATAATTCTCAGGTCCTTGGTTTCCACCAGTCTTAGATGTGAATCTAACTGTAGATAACCTACACTTATTAAATTTCTATGGCTGGTGTATAGAGGGCTGTATTTCTAGAGCATCTTGCTGCTTCAGTGTACAGTAAGGGACCAGAAGTAGAGGTGGAGGTGGTTAGTACAAGTTGTGGCATTCCCCCCCCCCCTCATCCTGTACTGCTCTTCTACTAGAACCCTGTGCTTGGACTACCAGCATTCCATTCATCATTGGGCAGAGGAACAAAAAGATACATAGCACTCTCTTTGTCTACCATGTAGAAATAATCTGGATATTTACATTATAAACTGGTAGTCTCACCCTAACTGCATTTGTTGAGTGTGTAGGACAAGAAGTAGGTGGTTAGGTGGAATCTCATGTGGTTCTGGGCCCCAAAGTGGTGGTTTATGTCCCAGTTTTACAAAGATGTCGGCTGATTTTCCAAATTAGTCTTTCACACAAGTTGGAAGGAGGGCAGAAGTGCCGAATTCTTCTAAAGGTGGGGCTTAGAGTCTTTAAGAAATGTTTCTAAGGAAAATATAGCATGAGGTGCCTTTTGTCTCAGCTACCTCTTAAATATGCCTGTCTTTTCTTTTAGGATACTGTGAACCACTTGATACTTATCTTCATTGATGATAGTCCAGTGAGTATTACAAGAAAAAAAAGAATTATAGTAATTGTAAAATCATACGGTTTTGTTCTTGGATGCTGGATTTTTTTTTCTGATTTTTTTTCTTACAGCCTGAAATAGCAACTGAACCTGCTTCACCTTTGGTTCCTTTCTTGCAGAAATTTGCAGAATCTAGAAACAAAAAACCTTCTGTAAGTGTGAAAAAATGCATGTTAAGTGTGTATATGCATTAGAAAATGATGGTATGGATAATTAGAAATAAATTCCATATTGAATCTTCTATTAAGGCCTTGCACTTTGAACTGAAAGAATTTGAAGGCAAGCAGGATCTTTTCTTTCTATTTATGAGTTTTTTGAAGAAAGAAGGAACAGTACACGTATTGCAATTTTACCTGGAGTTAGGTAAGAAATCCCTCGTCAATACGTTATCTTTTTAGTTACATTAAATAAAAATGCATTATACAATTTTTTTTTTAAAGTTGCTTTTGCAATGCATTTAAGCTTGTGTTAGCAAACAGAGGGGATAAAGTGGCTTCCATACTAAAGTTTATTATCTAATACATAAAATCTTAAAAGAAGGAAAAGAAGGGAAAAAACTAATTTTTAAAGAGATACTTATTTACATTGCAAGTATAAGTTTGGACTAATATAGCTTTTTTTGCTGAAGTTTTCCAGATTATGTATCAAAATCAGATTTCTTAAAATACGGTACTTGGATTTGTTTTTAAGTGAGCTGAAATGGAAATCCTCTCTTTCCATGTGGCCCTTCTGTTTATATTGTAGTAGCTGATGGATGCCGGTTGGAAGCTCCTACACAAGGGGCTTAAATCTGTATCCTGCCATTTGTGAAATAATTATCCCCTGGCCTGCCAAAAATATTGAAGCTTTCCCTCCCTTGTAAAGTGCTAGATTAGTAATTTGGGCAGGCTCTCCTTTCAAAAGCATCTTTATAACCTGAAGGGTGAATTACCATTTTGAGAGTTGTCTTCTCTCTAACCCAGTGGTTCTCAACCTTCCTAATGCCGCGACCCCCTCCCCGCTGCCGTGACCCCTGCCCCTCCCCCTCCCCACGCGTGTGCGTTCCCAGGCGAGAAGCGATGAGGTGACAAAGGGGGCGTGGCACCAAGATGGCGGGCTAGCGCGTGCAGCCCTTCCGTCGGCGCCTACGCATTCGAGGGCCGCCCATGCGTCGCACCGTCCCCAGGTACTCGTATGTGGACGGATAGAGGAGCGGTGTCTCGGTTCCTAAGACCATCGGAAATATGTGTTTTCCGATGGTCTTAGGCGACCCCTGTGAAAGGGTTGTTCGACCCCCAAAGGGGTCGCAACCCACAGGTTGAGAACCACTGCTCTAACCACTCATACACAATTTGGTTTCACTTGACTTTTTTGCCTTGTGAATTGCCTTAAATGACTTGGCTAATATAAAATCTAGGGTTGTTGTTTTTTTTTTTTTTACTTCTACTGTCTGATGTTGCAGTTGTTGCAGATTAAAAGAAACTTCAGTTGTATCTCAAGTGGTAAAAGCAGTGGTAACAAAGTGTCCCTTAATGTAATACTCCTAAACTCCTGTGGATTATATGCATTTCCCTAGTTTTCTGAAGAGCCTCAAAAAACTTTGGGAAGGTCTAGATTCATTTACATGAGGTTGGATGGAATTTCATGTTGTCTCAAGGAGCCACAGAATCTTCATACTGGCCAAATTCAATCCTTGAATTTAGATTCACATTCCTTTCCTCGCAAATGAATTTCTCTGGTTCTTAGTAGAAGAGGTGATGCCAAGTAATTTCTAGCAAATGCACAGATTACTTATTGGTGCTTGTTCAACAGTGTTACTATTGGGATTGCAGTTGATGGAATAATTATTGAGAATATTTTAAAGCAAAGGATTAACCTATTTGCATTTTAAACATTTTAGCTCTTTGTCTATTTTTAAATGTCTGATTACATGTCAATAAATTATAGCAGTTTTTTTTTTTTCTCCCCCCCCCCCCCCCGGCTTAATTCTCTTTTCGTAGTTGGTTTTCTGGCTTAGCTAATAGCCAGAAGAGGTTTAGGAAAAAGTACTATGAGAAGCAACATTTTAACTTTGATTAAACTTTAAGTTTATGTTTGGCCAAAGATAGAACTTAAAGTCATCAGCGATGCATCCTATTCTAAATTTTACAGGGATGAATATATAGCAGAGATCCCAAAGCAGATTTGTTTTAATTGCTGGGATTTGTGTTATTATCATAATCCAATGTTTATGGATTTAGTAGGTAAAACTCTCAGAATACATGAAGAACATTTTTTAAAAAGGAAAACTGTCAGTGTTCTGAACTCAGTACATTTCTTTATTTTTTTTATCCCAATCAACAGAGCAATTTAATAATAGAATTTTGCAGGCAGAATTATCAGATTCTGAGAAAATGTCCCTCCATGAAGAAGTCAAGAAAATCTATGAAACATATTGCTTAGATGAAAGCATTGACAAAATTAAATTTGATCCTTTCATTGTGGAAGAGATACAAAGTAGTAAGTGAAATCAAAAGAAAAATGTATTTGAAGTTGTTGCATTTTTTTTCTGAACGGTACTTGATGTAGAATAATACAGATGTTGGCATGAACATGTCTTAGCAATATTGAGAATTTGGGGCATTTATTGTTGTTAGTTGCGAAGTCGTGTCCGACCCATCGCGACCCCATGGACAATGTTCCTCCAGGCCTTCCTGTCCTCTACCATCCTCTGGAGTCCATTTAAGCTCACGCCGACTGCTTCAGTGACTCCATCCAGCCACCTCATTCTCTGTCGTCCCCTTCTTCTTTTGCCCTCAATCTTTCCCAGCATTAGGCTCTTCTCCAGTGAGTCCTTCCTTCTCAATAGGTGGCCAAAGTATTTGAGTTTCATCTTCAGGATCTGGCCTTCTAAAGAAAACAACTTTAGAATTTGGAGCGTAGTGGTACCATTACCTACAGAGGATATATTGGGAAAGGCTGATCTACTCAATGAGCATATAACAAGGAAATTCTAGCATTGCCTAATTATATATTTTTTTAAATGCTGTATCTTTGTACCTTGATCAGCCCCACAACACTTTCCCATGAAATGAGAAACAAACAGATGTGGTGCCTTAGTAAAAATCAAGGTTGACCTCTGATGACTTCATGGAAATGTACACTTAACTTTTTGACAACAATACAGAAGTCATTTGCAATGGTTTCTTTTGAGATATCCTTTCAGTTTCCTAGTCTAAACTATAGATTTGGGATTCTTTAAAAGTCTCCCACTGTATGTATGTATGTATGTATGTATGTATGTATGTATGTATGTATGTATGTATGTACGTACTTACTTACTTACTACTTACTTACTTACTTACTTACTTACTTACCCACCCAACCTACAAATGGTGTCTCTGGATAGCTTATATAGTTGTAAAAATATAAAAAAAAACAAAGAACATAGCACACCAGACGTATGGGCTCATTCAAGTTCTAGGCCCCATTTTGCTTAATTTCTAAACTCAAATAAAATCAGACAAATGCTGCTGAGACAGATATCATAATCCTGAAATATTAAACTTTTCTATAAGTAAGTATTTTCGTATTTATTATTGACACGTCTCACGTTTTCATCTGTAGTTGCTGAAGGCCCCTATGAGGAAGTTGTGAAGCTACAACAAATGCGGTGTTTCTTTGAAGCCTATGAACAAGTTTTCTCGCTCTTAGAAAATGTCTTCATACCTAGATTCTGCCACACGTATGAGGTAACAAGTATTTGTTTATATTTGAGCCACCTCAGTTTGTAATTTTAACTGTTTTTCAGCTTTACTTTTTGAAGTTTTTGAGCTCAAGGCTACTTGCTTTTTGTCTTTCAATTGACATTTCTAGAATGAAATAACCCCTCTATATTAGCTCAAATGTCTTAATGTATTATGGAACGAAGTAGCCCCTCTGCTTTAGTTCTAAGGTCTGCTTAAATTATTGCAGTACATTATTGTGGAGTTTCCTTAAAAATAATAGAGAGTTAATAATGCAGAATACTGAGAGGAATTGAGCATTATGATCATGTTGTGCCACTATTGCTAGTTATAGTAATTCTTGGTCCATTCAAAGCACTGGTTTCCTCTTTTAATGTCTGTATAGATTTAAGAGAAGTGTCTCTTCTCTAATACATAGGCTTGTGAAAGTCTTTTCCAGTACAATTTCTTAATTTTAGAGAGGTTCATCAGGATTGGCCCTAGTGTCTTCTTGATATCAGGCAAATATTTGTTTCATCTCATTTTTTTTACTGTCACAAATACTGTATGTACTATACATTTTTAAAAATTATAGTACTATATCAGAAAATATGTTCAAACATTTTAGTTATTGCTATCAGTATCTACTGTTTAGGTCCTTAATAGATTTCAGTATTGTCCTGCTTTCCATGCTGTTAACGTATATGAACTATAGTGATTTTTATTTCTAATCTGTATCATTGTAAAATCGTTTCTGAAGAAAATATAGCAAATAGAAAAATAAAATAAGAGTGATCCGCAATTTTCAACTATTTTTCCTTATTTAGTATTTCAAGCACCTCTTTCAAGAAGTTGAATCCCCAACACGCAATTCCAAGTCAAACAAGTAAGTACAGGGTTAAGGTTAGTCCTCAACTTATGGCCACAATTGGGACTGGAAATCTTACGTAAGTTGAGGACCCATGTGGCTGGACCCATTTTTTTTTTTTTTACATTTCTTGCAGTGGAAATTAAGCAAACCAACACAGTTGTTAAGCAAACCCATTCTTCTGAATGGACTTTTTTTTGCCAGAAATTGGCATAATATGTAGCAAATAATGGTCGCATGATTATGGGACGCTTCAACTGTCATAAAGGTGAGCCAGTTGCCAGGACCCAAAATGTGGTCATGTGACTGCAGGGGTTGGCAACTTTTTACAACAACCGGAAGTGCTTTATTGTGCCATAAAGTACCCATTCTGAGGCTGTCATAACTCCAAATGGTCATAAATAAATGGTCATAAGGCGAGGACTACTTGTATAATATACCTGCCTGGGTTGAAAGTTTTAAAGAAGGTATCTGTTGGATGTGTTCATTATGATTCTCATTAATTTTTGAAAATGGAATATCATGTAAAATTAAAATTAAATAAGTAAAATAAATAAATTAAAATAAATAAAATTAAATAAAAGAGCAACTAAGATGATCAAAGGCCTGGAGACTAAACCTTATGAAGAATGGCTGCAGGTTTTGGGTCTGGCTAGTCTAAAGAAAAGAAGAATTAGGGGTGACATGATTGCAGTATTTCAGTATTTGAGGGGCTGCCACAAAGCACCAAAGCATCAGAGGGGCAGGACAAAAAACAATGGTTGGAAACTAATCAAGGAGAGAAGCAACCTGGAATTAAGGAGAAACTTCCTAACAGTGAGGACAATTAACCAGTGGAACAGCTTGCCTTCAGAAATTGTGGACGCTCCATCACTGGAGGTTTTTAAGAAGAGACTAGACAGCCACTTATCTGAAATAGTATAGGTTCTCCTGCTTGAGCAGGGGACTGGACTAGAAGACCTCCAAGGTCCCTTCCAGCTCTATTCTATTCTGTGTATCTTTGGCTGTAATTCAGTATGTCATTCTTTTAAGTACAGGTAGCCCTCTGGTTGTGACAGCATTTGGGACCAGAATTTCCATTGCTACTTAAGCGGTCGTAAAGTGGGATTCCATGTAACTGAATCAACTAGAGATGGCAATCCCAGCTGCCATCATAATCCCAGGACCACACAGGTCATTAAGTGGGAAGAGGCAGGTGTCCCAGGCAAACAGGCTGGTGGATGAGAGCTACAAGTGGGGGATGTCCATTCTGCCCCACCAAGAAGGGACCAGGGCCATGAGTCCTCTGCATTGTGCGCTACTGCCAGTGGAGCAGTCCTCCTGCTGGGCAGCAAGATGGGGAAGTTTCCGCGGTGCCTCCCTCATGCTTAGCCAGGATGCCTGGTAGTGATTCTTGGCAGCTACTTGACCAAATTCCTGCATGCCAAGTCAGCCGGAGGGGAAGGGGAGCAGTGAGTCCAGTGGAGGGGAGGCAGGCAAAAGACAAAGGTCAGCTGGGAGTGGAGGGGAGGTAGTTGTATATGTGGGTCTGTCTGCAAGCACCCAAATTTTGATGATGTGATCACAGGGGCCAGAACTTCAAGGGGTAGTCGTAAGTGCATTTTTTTAGCCCCATTGTAACTTTGAACAGTTGCTAAATGACTGGACATAACCTGAGGACTATCTGTATTATTTCTTCCATAATTGTCAATGACGATAAGGCCCTATTGTGACAATGTGGCCATATTAACAAGAGGCAGCAGTCATCCTATTTGTTTGTTATCCAATGTGGTGCCCAAGGACAACAGTATGCCTGTTAAACATGGCTTCTGATGCCTACTAGCTCCCTATCCTATTAAACTTTTTTTTTTATTCTTTTCATTAAAAAATAAATGGGAATTACCATATGGCAGAGCACTATAGTCTCTGTTTAGCCAACTTTTATGTGGAGCGCTAGTTCAACATTGCTTCATGAAACAACATACTTTTCCAAAAACAAATTAAAACTTCTGGGATGGTTTGCTTCATATTGCTCTCCAGCAGTTCCAGGAAGTAGGACAAGTTTCTGCCCTACCAGTGAGCATCTTGGAGAAACACCCTGAGCAAATTACATTTATGGTTGTGTCAATGCGAAGCATAGCTGTGGCAGAGTGATTACTAATTATCTCCTTGGTTTTACCAATGAAAGAAAATGCTGTCATTAAAAAAAAATGCAGTTTTGTTGTCTTGCTTCCTCTTTTTTATATGGTTGGCTCCTCTCAATCCTCCCAAGAACCAAGAAAGACACGTGGAGTTATTTCTGAGTAGTTTCCTTTATTTTTCTTCACCTACGGACAGAGTTTATAAATCCTTAGTAAGACCACACCTGGAATACTGCATCCAGTTTTGGTCACCACATTACAAAAAAGATGTTGAGACTTTGGAAAAAGTGCAAAGAAGAGCAACTAAGGTGATTAAAGGCCTGGAGACAAAAACATGAAGAACGGTTGCAGGAATTGGGTATGGCCAGTCTAGAGAAAAGAAGAACTAGAGGTGACATGATAGTAGTATTCCAGTATTTGAGGGGCTGCCATAAAGAAGAGGGGGTCAACTTATTTTCCAAAGCACCAGAAGGCAAGACAGGAAACAATGGATGGAAACTAATCAAAGAGAGAAGCAACCTGTAATTAAGGAGAAACAGTGAGGACAATTAACCAGTGGAACAGGTTGCCTTCAGTTGTAGGTACTGCTTCACTGGAGGTTTTTAAGAAAAGACTGGACAGCCACCTGTCTGAAATGGTATAGGGCAGTGGTTCTCAACCTTTCTAATGGCGCGACCCCCCCGTGACCCCCCCCCCCGCTGCCACGACCCCTCCCTGCCCCCTCCCCGTGCGGGATGAGGTGACAAAGGGGGCGTGGCACCAGGGGCGAAATGCTCCCGGTTCGGGCTTGCCTGCGGGTCGCCGGACAGCTGATAGCGTCGGAAGCGGGAGACTTCGCCCGGACGCTGCCATTTGGGTTCTTTTACCCTCTGCGCATGCGCAAAGCATTCTGCGCATGCGCAGAGGGTAAAAGAACCCAAATGGCGGAGTTCGAGTGGGTGGGCGAAGTCTCCCACTTGTGTCGCTACCGGCTATCCGGCGACCCGCAGGCACGGCCAAACCGGGAGCATTTCACCCGTGCAGTGATGGTGGCACCAAGATGGCGGGCTAACGTGCGTGGCGACCCCTGTGAAATGGTCGTTCGACCCCCAAAGGGGTCGCGACCCACAGGTTGAGAACCGCTGGTATAGGGTCTCCTGCTTGAGCAGGGAGTTGGGCTAGACGACCTCCAAGGTCCCTTCCAGCTCTACTCTGATTGATTGATTGATTGATTGATTGATTGAGTCTTACCAAACTAAAGCAACTATTTGCATAGCTGTAGATATGCTCTGAGAATTGCTAGGGAGGAGCCATTTTTACCCACTTCTTTCTGACTAAATGTTCCAAGCTTTGCCCTCTGGAATGCAGTTTTTCCCACCTGGGAATCCAGACTACATTCCACCACAGCTGCACAGAAAGAAAACCATTTTTTTCCCCTCACAGTTTCCTTTTGCTTGATTGGAACAATGGATATAAAGTAATGTGTTACTGTAAGCTCTTAAATTATATAAGTTTTGCCGAATAAGACTGCTTAAATATATCCCTTTGAAGTATTTTCTCATTTTGAAATTATTATGGATGTGCCATTTGCTGTTTGTTTTATGCAGAAGCATGCATAGAAGAGGTGAATCGTCTGGAATCAGAAGTATAAGCAGCAAAATCAAAGGAGTATTCAAGAGCACTACAATGGAAGGGGCTATGCTACCCGACTATCTCCTTGCTGAAGGAGAGGATGATTTTGTGAGTTGAGCTAACAATTCTGAGTTCAACATCGATTGTGTGTATTTTATTGCATATCTGCCAAGACTTTCTGCATTGTTCTTCTCATCTGTTCCAAGTCCCTTTTCACTTTGCCTTATGTTTGTTGACTGTCAACATAACTTACACCATGAACATGAATTTTGAAGCACTTTTATTTATACAGGTAGTCCTCGAGTTACGGCCACAATTGAGCCCAAAATTTCTGTTGTTAGGTGTTGTTAAGTGGATATTGACCCATTTTATGAACTTTCTTGCCACAGTTGTTAAGTGAATCACCACAGTCGTTAAGTCAGTAACCCGGTCGTTAAGTGAATCTGGCTTCCCTATTGACGGCTTCTCAGAAGGTCACAAAACATGATCACATGACCCTGGGACATAGCAACCGTCATAAATATGGGTCAGTGGCCAAACGTCTGAATTTTGATCATGTGACCATGGGGATGCTGCAATGGTCGTAAGTGTGAAAAATGGTCATAAGTCGCCTTTTTCAATGCCATTGTAACTTTGAACAGTCACTAAATGAACTGTTGTAAGTTGAGGACTACCTGTATTTGGGATCATGCGACACTTTTCTGAATTAATCCTCCCCATCTCAGATACCTTTCATTTGTGTGGACTTCAGTTCATAGAATTTTCATTATCAGTCAGCTAGCTGGGAAATTTCAGGAGTTAAAATTCACATAATTGGAGATGCCAGTGTCTGTGGGGAAGAGAGGTGTCCAAAAGAGAGGGGGCAGAGGTAAAGGGGACAAGGATGTCACAGCAGCATGTTGAAAGCCCAACCCCTTGGTGCGTGGATTATATCGCACACACCTACAAAGAGATGGGACTTGCATATGGCTTTTCATACATACCGTGTTTCCCCGAAAATACGACATGTCCCGAAAATAAGGCCAAGCCTGATTTTTGGGGTGGGCATAAATACACGCCCTCCCCCAAAAATAAGCCCTAGTGAAGGGGTGGGCATGGCCAGCACACGAGGCAGCCCTTCCCTTCCCCGTCACCTCAGGGCTGCTTGGCCCCTTAATCGGATCAGCTGAGCCGCTCTGGCCGCCATTCATGAAACAGCTGATTCACGGGTGCCGCTCAGGCCGCCGCCTCCAGCAAGCGTGGCCGCTTTTGCAGCCAATTGCAGCTGCAAAAGAAGCCGGAGGCCAAGCGACGCACCCCATACACCTTGCGCCCTCCTTACCTAACAGTGACAGTCACAGCAGGCACTTCCATCCACGGAACAGCTGCCTCATGGGTGCCGCTCCGGCCGGTGCCTCCAGCAAGCGCAGCCGCTTTTGCCATCGATTGCGGCCACAAAAGCAGCAGGAGACCAAGCGATGCGCCCCACGCACCGGCCTTCCGAAGGGTACTGTAGCAGCAGCTATCCGCAATTTTTTTTACCATTATTTTGTCCCGACCCACGTGGCCCAGTACGGTACTGGGCCACGTGGGTCGGGACAAAATAAGAGTTTAAAAAAGTGTAGAAAGCTGCTGCTACAGTACCCTTCGGAAGGCCGGCACGAGGAGCGAGTTTCCTGCTGCAGAAGTGGCTGTGCCCGAGGAGCGGTTTTGGGAGAGAAGGCGAAGGGGAAGCAATCAGCTTCACCTCACCCCTTGCCCTTAGCCCCCCTTCTCTCCAAGGGTCTCTCCCAGAACAAAGCTCTGGCAGAGCTCAAGCAGAGAAGTGGCCTGCAGGCTTTCAGGAACAAAGTTCAGGCTGAGAGGAGCCAGGGCGGGGGGGGGAATTTCAGTGCCGCCCCAGCGCTTTTCTTTCCTTGGAAATGGAGTCTTGGGGGAGGAAACAGCATCCCCAGGCAGGGTGGGTCTGTTCCAGGCTGCGGGGATCGCCGCTGCCACCTATGCTGCTTCCGCGCGCCCCATTTTCGGCCCGTTCCAGGCAGCGGCGATGGGCAGCGGCGATCTCCGCTGCCTGGAATGGGCCAAAAATGGGACGCGCGGAGGCTGAAACGGTGCATGTGGAGGCGGTGATAGACGGCGGCGATCCCCGCAGCCTGGAACAGCTGATCGGCAGTATTCCGGGAGGCCAATCCAACTGCCAATCAGCTGCTTGTGCTAAATCAGGCTGTGCTGAAGCTGACCAGGCTGTTTGCTGTTTGCTGCAAGGAGGCAAATTGCTGGGAGGCAGAGGCAGATTTTTTTTTCTTATTTTCCTCCCCAAAAGCTAGGTGCGTCTTATAGTCCGAAGCGTCTTATAGTCCGAAAAATACGGTATATATTTCCCCTTTCATAAAAGAAAACTATAAATGAAGGTGATTCAGATTATGTCTACTAAGTACTCTTTTAAACTGTGTAATTAGTTTAGTTTGGTTTATAAAACACACATGCAGATATGCATACAATTCAGTCTACATTGTACAAAATAAATATGATTTGACGGCCTGGTGTAGTACGTAATTTTTCAGGACAATTCTTATTAATTTCCTATTTAATTTTTTCTGTTTGCTGCCCTGTTTGCTTACACTTTAAGAAAGACTTGGGTACATATGCTGACTCTGTGAACCGCTTAGAGAGGGATGTAAAGCACTGTAAAGCGGTATATAAGTCTAAGTGCTATTGCTATTGCTACAGATAGTCTTTGTTTAGTGACTGCCTCGTTCAGCAACTGTTCAAATTGCGAAGGTGCTAAAAAAAATAACTTTATAATCAATGTCCAAGTTTATGATCTTCACAGTCTCCCTCAGTCACGTGTTCATTCTTATAGTTAGTACACATTGTCCTTTGGCTCACCTGTTTATTTCCCCCCCCCTGGTGGAGAGGATGAGGAATGGACTGCTTGCACTGGCAGCCAGTTGCTTTTGATGTGTGCTCTCTATTGTGTGCCTGGTTATTCTCTTGCAATCACTTCCTCTCCAGTGAATGTAAATGCAAACATTAATGCCCTTCTTGCTAATTATTCCAGTGTCAGAGTAAGCATTCCAAGAGCAGGAGAGTAGTTAGGAGGGAAACAAAAGCCAAAAGTGTGAAACTGATTTAGTCTGGTCAGTTTTAAGGTGCTACACCAACTTTGGGGAAAGCATTCTAAAGGGCAAAGGAGCAGGGCAAAGGAAAGCACAATCATAGTCCCACTTAGTGACTGTTTTGCTTAATAACAGAGGTGTTGGTTCAATAGTGATTGCTAAACGAGGACTACCTGTACAGCTGGAAAATGTAAGTGCATGGCAGTATTGGGAGAAATTCCTCATAATCAAACATCTTTGGGTTTATGTTGCTTACTTTCAAATTCTGTTGTCACTGTTGAAAAATTGTGTGTATCCTTGTGGTATTGAATTAATTTAGTACAACTTTAATCATAACCTATCTTGCTTTTAACTTAAAGCAAGCTAAGAGTTCATATTTTGATTGTCATCAAATTACGGTCCCATCGTATTATGGTTAGTGGGGAAAACATACCCCAAATCAGTGGTATTTTTTTTGCAAAAGATAATTTTACATTTAACAAGTGCAATCTTATTTTTCGTTGTACAGTTTTCGTTCCGTTTCGTTCAGATAGTTTGTAATATTTAACACTTAGAGAACAGGATCTCTACTATGCACATGGTACAATAAATGTTGTCACATAGCCTGGAATGGCCTTTGATGTGGTAAATTTTTACTGTAGATTGAAGAAGGCATTATGGTAATGGAAGATGATTCACCTGTGGAGGCACTTAGTATGCCTAATACACCTCGTAATCTGGCTGCTTGGAAAATTACCATTCCTTATATTGACTTCTTTGAAGACCCATCACTTGAAAAGAAAGAAAGGAGAGAGAGAATTCCTGTATTTTGCATTGATGTGGAAAGGAATGACAGGCTGGCACGTAAGCACTATCGGATGTATAAACAAAGTCTTCCAATGAACGCTCTTCACGCTTATACTCAGTTTGACACTCATTTTGTCTCAGATAACGTTTCCAAAATCATTGAGCCCTGAAAAAGGGAAGAACGAAAACATCTGAACGGATGTTTTACCACATGGAGAATGATGGTAAAATATGGCATCCATGGTAGATCGAGTTTCTGTTGTGAACACCTCAGGGTGAAGCTTAATGGAGGGATAACAGAACCCTTGTTAGGCCCCACTTTTTATGGTCCATTTTTCCATGCTAAGGACATTTCCCAAGTCCTCCGGCATAGAGCAGAACAGCTCCTCTGGTGTACACTTTCATATATTTCCCTGTACAGTACCTTTCCCTAACATGAGTGGTGTCCGGAACTTGTTTTCTCATCATCTGTGAAGAGAGAGAGACATATGCAGATAAAATGCAGTCAGTTTTGTTTCCTGCAGTCTTAGGAGAGTACATTTTCTTTTAAAATGTCACATCAGATGCTAGCACACAGAACAGTTTGATCCCAAAAAAGTAAATAAGACTTGTTAGTTCTTGGTTGACAGACTACCAGGAAATCCCAGAGTTATTGACTAGACTGGGAAGTCGGAAAAAAAAACAACTCAGAAAAAGGCAGGGGCAAACCATTTCCATATTGCTTTCTAGTTTAACTACATGGATGAATTCTGAAATCCCCAGAGTCAAACTTGATAAGAAGAGTGTTTACCTTAATAATGACAATTATGATTGCTAATAAAAGCTTTTAATAAGTTTGAAAACTGTGAGGGTTAAAATATGGTTGAAGACTTGCTTTTAGTTCTGTTAGATATACGTTTCCGCGTAAAAAATTTTTACAGGTAGTTCTCGAGTTACAAATGTAATGGAGCCTGCCCATTCCATTCGTAACCCGAGAATTCATGGGAGTGAATCTCGTACCTTGAACGAGATCACTCCCTGCTTTCGCTCATGCATTCGATAATTGAATGCACGGCTCGTTAAGGGCACATGAGGTATCTTGGGGAGGAGAAGGCCATGGGGGGGGGCTAGTGATGGAACGGGCCACCTACTTCAGACCACCCAAGGCCTCCCCTGACCCACAGATACCTCATTCTCCCTCCCCTGGGGTCCCCACAATTGCTTCCCCCCCATCCTGCCGCGCCGGGTGACTTACCTAATGAAGATCTGTCTCCTCTCCAGCCTGTTCCTTTGCCTGCTTTCTCCTTTCTCCTCAGCAAAGGCTTGATGAGGCCTTCGGTGATGAAAAGGAGGCCTTGGGTGTACACCCTTCCGGGCCTCCTTTCTCGTTGGCAAAGTGCTTGAGGATTGCGTTCCTTTAGGCTTTGGCAGCCCTTTTCAAAAAGCCTTTGCCGGTAGGAACAGAGCTTCGGAGGGACACACCCGCTCCTCCCAAGCTCCGCTGGTGCCAACAAACGCTTTTTGCAAAGGGCTGCCAAAGCCTACAGGAACGCAATCTCCCTGCAGTCTTCGGAAAGGAAACGGCAAACAGAGGAAAGGCCTAAAGGACCGAAGCTTTCCCTCCATTTGCAAACATCCAGGCCTCAATTCGCAGAGAATAGAGGCCTAAAGTGTGAGATCACACGGGATCAGAAGCATGAGATCTCACACATGACCTCGTGGTACGTTAGGCCGCTGTTCTCTGCAAATGCACCGAAAGCCTGAAGCAATGAAGCAGGCAATGAAAGCACGACAGAGAGGAGATCTTCGCAAAGTGAGTGAGTCTCCACGGGCGGAGTGCCTGTGAAGACCCGGCCGGGGGGGGGGGGTAGGCAGGGCGAATGTTGCAGAGCCTCTGCGGTCATTCGTAGCAGCGAACAACTGCTATGGTGCTGCAATATTCGTAAGTTTGGGACTTGTTCGTAAACGCTAGAGGGCGCTTATCGCGTAACTTTGAACGTTCACTAAGAGAACGCTCGTAACCCGGGGATTACCTGTTTATTTTGGACAAATAAAAAATGATAATTTTGTCTCTTTATTTTCAGTTGGACATAAACCTGAGCACTGGTCGGTCTATAGAAAATATCTTGAATTTTATGTGCTTGAATCAAAGCTAACAGAATTTCATGGTATGCTTTCTCTACCACCTATTTCTGGGGATATTGTTGTGTTTCAGTAGCATTCTTTAGCTTGTATAAGTGAAAATGAACTTTCAACATGTTTAAATTTTATGGTATGACCAGGTGCATTCCCTGATGCTCAGCTTCCCTCCAAGAGGATTATTGGACCAAAGAATTATGAATTCTTAAAATCAAAGAGAGAAGAATTTCAAGAATACCTTCAGGTAGGAGAAAATATATTTTTGTGTTTATAAATCAATGGAATTATATATATTTCCTAATAAACAATTATGTTTGTCTGATATACTTGATTGATTGATTGATTGATTGATGATTGATGATTGATTGATTGATTTATAAATTACACTTCTATAGCTGCCCACCTTTCAACCAACTCTGGGCAGCTCCCAGTCAAAAATAAAAAAATATATAAAATCATTTTAAAAACTATAAAACTCAACCAGCAAAAATATAAAACATTTAAAACCACAAAAATCTGGTGCTAGTCATTGCTAACGTGCCATCATCTAATGTTCTCCCAACACTTGGGAGAAAGGGCAGGTCTTCAAAGCCTTTCGGTAGAGGCTTGCCGAACTTCAGGGAGCCGAGTGTTCCATAAGGCAGAGGCTGCCATGACACATTTCTAGCTCCCATCAGATCACCATATTTGGAGGAAGCGACAAGGAGGATGCCCACCCTATCTTGCCTGATGGGATGGGTGGATGTCCTTAGGGAAAGGCAGCCTTGCAGATATCCTGGCCACGTGCCATTTAGGACTTTAAAGGCAAAGAGTCCCTTGGGAGTTGGGCGGCATACAAATTTAATAAATAATAAATTTAATAAATAATAATAATGAACGGCACGTTTATTTGCACCTGGAAAGAAACTGGCAGCCAATGCAGCTCACATAACAGAGGTGTTACATGGACAACTAAGGGCCTCCATTACTGTGTGCACTGCAGTATTCTGGACCAAGTGGTTTTCAAGGGCAGCCCATACAGACTGCTTTGCAGTAATCTATCTTTTCTCAGCATAATTTACTTGTTAGAGTTTAAATTGTCTTTGCTGAAGAGAAGGTCACTAGAGTCTACCTTTTTGTTTTCCTCACAGAAACTTTCACAACATCCAGAGCTAAGCAACAGCCAACTTTTGGCTGATTTCTTATCCCGTAATGGTGGAGAGACACAGTTTCTTGATAAAATACTGCCTGATGTAAATTTAGGTAAGAAAAGTGTTGTTATTTTTTAAAAAAATGGATTCAGGATTGAACTTCAAATATAAGGGACATTAAATCAATTCAAGCTGCCACTCAAAATTAAGTATGATTTATTGGCACATTTGCATGACACAATATTGATGCTTTCATAAGAGTATAAGAATTTTTCACTTTAGTACTAGGCTATAAATGAAAGCCAAATAAAGAGCTTTTCAAATATCTGCACAAGCATTGTTATGGTTTGGTTTGGAATCCACAGATCATTAGATAGAAGTAGAACAAGAACAGGTAATTTTCATCAACCTCCGATAAATTCTGTCTGAGTTCTGCAAACATAATTTATCTGATGAGTCTATTAACACTCTGAATCTTAGCTTCGTATCTGAACACATGGTGGTGTTAAAGGGCTAAACAATGGGTAACTTTTCATTATGATGTAAGAAGAATCTGTTTCATGAATTTAGATATGAAGTAGAGAAACAGGCAGCAAAGTTAGAAAAGTGACAAGAGAATTAAAAAAAATGTTGATAATGGGGAAAAAAAATCTGTTTCTCTTTTTTTATCTTTTGGCATGTAGGTAAAATGATAAAATCTGTTCCGGGAAAATTAATAAAAGAGGTAAGATATCTTGTTTCCTTTTTGTTTATAAACACCATTTATCCCATATCGCTTGTATGGAAACCTGTCCATTCTAACTATTTTTGGCATTAATTTCAGAAAGGCCAGCACTTGGAACCATTCATTATCAATTTTATTACCTCCTGTGAGTCTCCCAAGCCTAAACCAAGTAAACCAGAAATTACTATTCTCAGTCCTACTTCGGAAAACAACAAAAAGGTATAGTATATCTTGTACCGGAACACAGAAGAAAAATAGACTAGTAAAGACAAATCTTCTAAATATTCAAATAGAGGTACCGTGTTTCCCCGAAAATAATACATGTCCCCATAATAAGGCCAATCAGGCTTTTCAGCGCATGCGCTGAAATAAGCCCCCCCCAAAAAATAAGCCCCCCCCTAACTACTTTGCGGGGAAAGGGGGGA
This sequence comes from Thermophis baileyi, assembly GCA_003457575.1. Lineage (NCBI taxonomy): Eukaryota > Metazoa > Chordata > Lepidosauria > Squamata > Dipsadidae > Thermophis > Thermophis baileyi. The sequence continues at coordinate 1,830,077 of QLTV01003675.1, read as the reverse complement.
CATGCCGGGGACCGCTCTTTTTGTGGTGGGCACTCTTTTGGCCGGGAGAGAGAGAGCGAGAGCAAGCGAGAGGCGGGTGCACGCACACCCCGCAGGACTGGCTCGGCTCCTCTGGGCTCTGCCTATGGCAGTGTTTTGAAACGCGCTCCTGCATGCGATAAGGCGGCGAGGCAGGGATCGAGGCTCCCCTCTTCTTCGCAGGCAGGAGCGCATTTCAAAACACTGCCGGAGGCAGAACCCAGAGGAGCCGAGCCAGTCCCGCGGTGTGTGTGCGCACCCACCTCTCGCTTGCTCTCTCTCTCGCACTCTCTCTCCCGGCCGGGAGCCGCTCTTTTTGCGGCGGCCACTCTTTTGGCTGAGAGAGAGAGAGAGAGCAAGCGAGAGGTGGGTGCAGCACACCCCGCGGGACTGGCTCGGCTCCTCTGGGCTCTGCCTATGGCAGCGTTTTGAAACGCGTTCCTGCCTGCGATGAGGCGGCGAGGCAGGGATCGAGGCTCCCCTTCTCTTCTTCGCAGGCAGGAGCACGTTTCAAAACGCTGCCAGAGGAGCTGAGCCAGTCCCACGGTGTGTGTGCGCACCCACCTCTCGCTCTCTCTCTCCCGGCCGGGAGCGGCTCTTTTTGCGGCGGGCACTCTTTTGGCTGGGAGAGAGAGAGAGAGAGCAAGCGAGAGGTGGGTGCATGCACACCCTGCGGGACTGGCTCGGCTCCTCTGGGCTCTGCCTATGGCAGCGTTTTGAAACGCGCTTCTGCCTGCGATGAGGCAGCGAGGCAGGGATCGAGGCTCCCCTCCTCTTCCTCACAGCGGAGGTGCTGGTGCGCCGCAGAGGCACAAGCAGCTGGTGCTCAGGCACTCGCTGCTTGTGCCTCT
>QLTV01003675.1:1798433-1820210 GCA_003457575.1 Thermophis baileyi | reverse complement strand
ATTATAAAAATTTTTTTTTTTTTAAAAATGGACAGTAGTAAAAGATATTTTTGCTCAAAAATAAAGAGAGAAAGAGAGAAAGAAAGAGAAAAAAAGAGAGAAAGAAGGGAGGGAGGGAGGGAGGGAGGACCGACCACAAACCTGGCTGGCACTAGATATAGCTTCAGAGGATGCTTTGAAACAGCACAGCAAAGGCTGGAAGGGATCTCAGAGGTCATCTAGTCCAACCCACTGCTCCCTGGCAAAATGGACTGCTAAATTGGCCGCACCCACCCAGTCACATGACCACACCCACCCAGTCACATGACCATGCCCACCTGAAGCCACACCCACCTGACCTCCAAGCCACGCCTACAAAATAAGCCATGCCCACAGAACCGATAGGGAAAAATTTCACATTTCACCCCTGCTGCAGTTGTTAAGTTAGTAACATGGTTGTTAAGTGAATCTAGTTTCCCCATTGACTTTGCTTGTCAGATCACAAAAGGTGATCACATGTCCCCAGGATACCGCAACCGTCATAAATGTGAGTCAATTATCAAGCATCTGAATTTTGATCACATGACCATGGGGATGCTGCAATGGTCATAAGTGTGCAAAATGATCATAAGTCACTTTTTCAGTGCCGTTGTAACTTTGAACGGTCACTAAATGAACAGTTGTGAGTTGAGGACTACCTGTATCAAAGAAAGACGCTATTGAAACAGGCAAAGAAACAGGCAAGTTATTTGTTTTGTTTTAAATATCTGTATTATAATGAGGGCTTTGGATGAGATTTTGCTTACCTATTATTTGGGGAAGTGGAAATGCTTTGGGACTGAGCACTAACTAATTTTTAATTGTAAACAACCCAGAGTTACTTGGCAGAATAAGGTGGGTCAGCATATAAATTTAATTAATAATTAACACATAACCTTGGGGGGAATTAGTTGGACAGTAGAGAAGTTCTGGAGCATAGCAACAGTTCCATGTGGACAATTTCTCCTAATGTAATCCACTAAGAAAGTGCCCAAACAGCTAGGCTAAAATGCCTATGGAGCTACGCAGGCCATTTTTCTCAATTGTGGTTTCTACAATTGGGAGCTGCTTCAAAAATGAAATTCCTACCTCCCCAATCTAATTTCTTTACATGATGGAAAATTCAAGGTATTTAGATGATTGATAAGAACTGTGCTTGAAAGAAAATTGGAAACCAGTGGAGCAGATTAGATATGTAATCTACATACTACAAATTAGCAAATGCAAATTTGGCATGAACTTAGTTTTTGGCCCTTATGGCCCTGCTGAAGAACACATCCTCAGATGAGGAAGATGGAAATCCAGCACATTCCCAAGATTCCTTATTCACACTCATTGATGTCTCCTCAGACATTCAGTCCTTGGTCCGAGGCACTTAATGAAGACTCAGGAGCAAAGAGCTGAACTTCACAGATCTGAGAGATTAGCTAAAAGAAATGGAAGTGCAAGCAGGGAGCAGTTTCTGCATCCCCTGTGTGATGTGTCTCAGCTATACACCAGCTGGAAACTGAACGTGGCTTATTTATTGCATTCCTTCCCTCTTAAAAGCGCCCAGAATAAATGTTCAAAACTCAATTTGACCTGCATGTATGATCTGCAGCCCCATGTAGAGTGCATTATAATAATCCAATCTTGAAGTAATCAAGGCATGAGTGACTGAAAGACCTCCCAGTCAAAGGAGAAGGTACAATTGGTTATTGTGGGTAATCAGAAGATTCTATATGGTAAGAAATATACTGGCTGCCCATTGTACATTTAAAGTGTCCTGCTAAAATGTTTTACAGAAATCAGCAGTTCATTCAGATGCCACCAACAGTTATCCTTTTGTAGAATAGATGTTTGAGCTGAGAAAGCGTTCAGGGTCGGGCTTGAAGTTTGAATTCCTTTTGTTTGACTTGACTTACTTATGTTTTGATGTTTTTTCCAGATCTGATAGGTAAATGTATTGGGGAAGATGCAAAATATGAAGGCATAAGACTTCTATTTGATGGATTGCAACAGCCAGTACTTAATAAACAGGTGGGTTCTATTGAACAAACTAAGCACCTATTGTATTTAAGGGTAGAATTTTTATCAGTTTTAATATACAGTTTTGAAATATTGTGCATCATTAGAAGTGCATGCCCAGCTGTCTTACATTAATAGCTAATATGCAAAACAACATGTAAAGAAATAATTTTCAAAGTTTTAGGAATGTATTTCCAAATACTGTTTCTGTATGACAGATGTATGGCTGAGAGAGCAGCACAATTAATAAGCATAGCATTATTGTATTTCTGCAAGCACTCCAGAATAGCAAATGTCATTAATGGGCTAAGTTAGGTTAAACTAGGCCAAATCTCTTGGCATTTCCAGACTCAGGAGATTGGGTGCAGCCCACAGAATGCTGTTTGTGTTAGTCATAGCCAATCTGTTTTACATTTGTAAATGAAGATAATCTTTGTATCAGAGTGAAAGGGGGGGGGATTTATGAAATGGAAAGCCTGGGGATATGAGGAGGAATAAATGGAAGAATCTAGGCAGAATAATTTGCTGAGAAAAGATGGAAAAAGGTGCAGAAGAAAAAGCAAAAAAAAAAAAAATAGAGATCAGGAATGGAGAACTTTAGAGATGGATGGATGGTTGGATGGATGGATGGAGGGATGGATGGAGGGATGGATGGATGGATGGATGGATGGATGGATGGATGGATGGATGGATGGATGGATGGATGGATAAACATACCCAGGAAAGAACTGGTAACTCTTAGAGATTCAAGGCAGAAAATAAGAAAGACTTAGAAGGCAAGAGTGGACATAAAGCAGGATGGACACAAAATATGGATGATAGGCACCCGTGGTTACTAGTTCTCAACTTCATGCTGCTGTCATTGGGCCTCTGACACATTTCCTTTTGTGGGTAAGTAAACTTAGATTATTTTGAAAATTCTTAAAGATAGTTTGTAATTTATTGTGATTACTGGTTAAAAGCTTACTGCATTTTTTTAAAAAAAACAATGCAGTTACTGAAATTTGAGAATTTTAGCTAATTTTTGAAGATTCTGATTATCTAATGAATGATAATTCTTTGATCTGCTAAATTTATGCAGACCTTTCCATGTTAATATTTTAAAGTTCAAAATTGCAACTTTTCTTTGCATTTTATTTTTAGTTAACATATGTCCTACTGGATATTGGGATTCAAGAACTATTTCCAGAGTTGAATGGTATGTCGTAACACAAACAGTTCTAATTTATCTGATCGATGATGTAAAATACTAATGTAGGCAAGATATCCTTTGAACGTAAGAGTTGCTTCCTCTAATTATTAGGGTTTTTTTTCCTCAGAAAAGAACTAAAAGAAGTAAAGCATTGTAGAAAAGATGAGTTGGAGGGATTTTCCTGGTTGTCTAGTTCAGGGGTCTCCAACCTTGGCAACTTTAAGCCTGGCGGACTTCAACTCCCAGAATTCCCCAGCCTGGGGAATTCTGGGAGTTGAAGTCCACCAGGCTAAAGTTGCCAAAGTTGGAGACCCCTGGTCTACTTCAACCTCACTGCAGGAATCCATTAAACCATCCCTGACAGGTGGCATTCCGCCCCACTTTGAAAAACCTCCAGTAAAGGAGAGTCCGCCACTTGTACTGGGAAGATTGTTTTCATTGCTTAACGAGTCTTGGTGTCAAGAAAGACCCTCCAGCCTGAATTGGGTTAATTAGACTGGACTTTTCAACCTTACTCTCCCTACCTTCATTGTAATATGAATGTATTTATTCAGCCATTATTAAATCAATGTTCATTCTGGAGGCACCTTTGAAGTTTTATTATAATAAAATTTAATCATTAATTATTAAAGTAAAATATAATTGTTTTAATGTGTCTCTGTAGTAGTGACTGTTGCAGCACTTAATGACAATTGTTTCCTTTTGAAACAATGCAAAAAGAATAATTTTCTTTGTTACTGGTATTTGAATTCTGTTTTGTTCATCATCAATTTATTTCTGCACCCCACATTTTGTTATTTAGGTTAGAAGCTTCATTGGGAAAACACTCCAATATATTTTTTAAAGTTTTTTTTAAAACAAATTGTATTTATTTATTTCTCTATTTTTCCACTGTATTTTACTTAGATGTAAGAACACATTCTTTGTTTGTTGTAGACACATATAACTAATTTATATAAAACAAACAGGAATGTTTTCATTAAAGGAATAAGTGTTCACTATTGCAGAAAATATTATCGGGGCCACAATCTTTTGAGTTTCAACACTGTAATGAATAAAAACTGCAGGCAAGTTTGTACAGGACCCCAGTCACTACAAGGCGGAGCTTTTGTGAAGTATCTTAGTTAAGTGGTGGCCCTTAATTCATCAATGCATAAAGGAAGATCAGCCATTTTTATTAGGCTATTCTGAAAGGATTTCTTAGAATATCACTGGAAGCTGTAAAGAACTTAGATAATATTTAATGTTATGACTTTACAATGGTACCTTGGTACTCATTGTTAATTGGTATCAGAAGGCATGATGAGTACCAAAAATGATGAGTACCAAACAGATTTTTCCCATAAGTAATAATGTAGTGAGTCACAAGGCAGCAACACCTACAAGGTCTAGCTTGTGCATTGAGTAGCAAATAAACGACGAATACCGGGACAAAAATTTCATGTCAAAACACATTTGAGTACTAAATTTGATGAGTTTCAAAGCAGTTGAGTACCAAGGTACCACTGTATTATTATTATTACTTATATTTATTGTACTAAATGGTGGTGGTCTTTTCATTGGCTGACATAATTTCTCTCCCCTCCCTCCCTCATTATTTTTCACAGGTTGAAAAGAATGGCTCCTTTATCTTATCAAGATCACATACACATCAAGATACTGAATTAACTCCGTTTCATAGATGACTGCTGTGTGCTAATTTAATGACTAGGTTATTTGTTTAGTCTTGTATATTTGTTTGTACATATAATTAACCTTTATTTCAGAAAACAAAAACTTTTACTCAAAAAAGATTGATTAAAGCCTATTGTTTATTGAATCTCAGGAAAATCCCATTATTTGTTCTGAATAATTTTCGCTGAGGAAAAATGCAGAACATGACTTTGAAAGATTATTCAGACTTCATTCATGATGACTTTTGCATTAACTGAAGATCATGTACAGAACCAAAAATGAAAGAATGCTCTTTTTATTAAACAGATTTTACAGAAATTGTTGCATAACACCATTTACTGTCACTGGCCACTTTTCATGAGTAACTTGTTTGGAATTCTCCATCCATGCTTTGTGCTGTTATTCAGATGCAAATGGAAATCGGCGATTTATATTTCTACCATTTGTGAATGTTCCGCAGATGATAATCATTTGCCTTTTTGGTTCATTTAAATTGCTTTTTAAAAAATCGAAGATGCTACATATATACACATTATGTACATGAATCATATACAAATTGTATGTAGTAAACTTCAAAGGATTCCGGCCACTCCAAGGGTAATTAAGAATTTACATGCTGACTTCCGAGAGTGCATGAACTAAGTGTTGACCAAAGAGTCTGAAATAAGTTTGAAATTAAAGAATGAAATATAAAAGTGAAATGCATAATCCCCAGGTCAAAAAAAGATGTGCTTGGAATAAAGTCCCAGCCGAAAACATCACGCGACCTTCCACTGCTGGAAAAACCTTTCCCATTCTTTTGATGTAGTCACCGACAAGGGAAATATCAAGATCACCTGTTTAAAACAAATTATTTAAATAACTTAATTATTCCACGTTAGCCAATTATGAACTGCCTATAAATGATCTGTGTTAAATAGATTTCAAACAATGAAACGTGTTCTGGACACAGCCACTGTTAAATTCCTAGAATCCTTATTACATCATTCTTATAACAAATAGAGGTCACACTGTCTAAAGGGAGTAATTTCATTTTTGAAAAGTAATCACATTTGTACTTTGCCCAGGGAATCTGCAGCCAAGTATGTCCGGTGGTTCTGTTCCCATGCAACCTTCATTTTATATCACCCAGTTTTTAGTAGATTAGATTGAGAATAGTGACTGACTCACTCAGTCACTGTTCTGCTGTGAAAGTAACAGCTGAGTAAGCATTTGAACCAGGCACTCCCCAATGTTAGTCAAATACATTAGGGCACTGTAAACCCCTGGCTTTTAACTTAAGTACTCTCTTTAAAAAACCTGCACAGGATCCATTTACTGCTATTTGAAATGGAAAACACTCAAAGTTTGTTTATCAAATTTATATAGCAGCCCATCTCATTCAAGGCAACTCTGCTAGTGTTGTGTTTTCATGACTGAGCAGAATGGCCGTTTGAATGCTAGTGTGCATTTTCTTGAATGGCTGTCGCTGTCCTTGCTGTTGGTCTTATGCATATTACGATTTCTCTGTCTTCCTATTCCTAGATTTTATAAACTGCATACGCAGCGTCTGGAGCCTTAAGAGGTTTCTTGCTGGTGGTGTACAATAAAGGAAACAGCACCAACCATTCTACCAGATATAAAAGAGCAGTGAAAATCTTTTCTTTAGAGAGAAACTTCTACTCTCCCAACTGCATTTTTAATACACAAGTAGATTTTCCTAGCTAGTTTATAAATAAACCTGTGTTAATACCTTGAAAACCTGTGTTAATACCTTGAACACAAATGCTACTTGATTATTCTATTTGGAAGTAAAAGAGACAAAAATGATAGCAATAGACTTATATAGTTCTTCATAGTGCTTTACAGCCAGGGGTGGGTTCCAACTTACCTCGCTGCTGGCTCGCTCCCTCCCATGCCGTGTGGGTGCACCTCGGCGCACGCGCGCTTTGCGCGTGCGTGCATGCGCAGTAACAAAAAATCCGGGGGGAAAAACCAGCCGAAAAAAAGATGGCGACCGCATGCACAGTGCCGGAAGTCGGCTTCTGCGCATGCTCAGAAGGAAAAAAAATAAAAAAAATAAAAAAAAAAGATGGTGGCCCCCATGGACCGGCACCGACTGATCCGGTTCAGTGACATCATCGTGACATCACCAGCGGGCCGCTACCGGTTCGGGAGAACTGGTCCGAACCGGGAGGAACCCACCCCTGTTTACAGCCCTCTCTAAGCGGTTTACAGAGTCAGCATATTGCCCTCAACAATCTGGCTCCTCATTTTACTAACCTTGGAAGGATAGAAGGCTGAGTCAACCTTGAGCCATCAGGATCGAACTACTGGCAGTCAGCAGAGTTAGCCTGCAATACTACAACACTGCTACCACAGCTCTTGATCGAAGATGACACTTCAAGTTTTGTATTTTTATCTCAAATCTTGCTTTACAGGAAAATGGTGAAGTCACTTGCACATCTACTTTCCCTCATTTGCATAATGGCCCAAATCAAACTGAATTCAATATTTTTTTGTTGCAGTTTGAAAAAGGGAACATAGAAATTGTGGGACGTTAGCAATACTGCCCTTAGTTACGTCACACAGATTCATTTCAGGGATATGAATTCCAGTACTTCCATAATTAGTCATTCTAATTACACTGCCATCTGCTAATCACCAGAAAGGCTAATACTTACCACTGCTGTGGTTACTTGAGTCTCCCTTTAGCATGTAATATCCATCACCGCCAGTGGCAAGGAAAGAAGGTAAAAGCACTTTGTAGGTCTTTTCCATCTCAAGTGGCACATAAGTTGGTACTCTGCACTCTGTGCAAAGAACATTTAAGCTGATCACCCTGCTCCCTGACTTTCGGGAGAGATCATACACCACTTTTATGCCTATTAAGAAACACAAGTCACAAGTGTTTTAGATACCATCTATTGCAAATCTCTTCTTTGTATCTCTAAAAATATTAATAAACAGTTGTGCTATTCATGGCTTTTGGGGAGTAGACAAATGGTAAAACCGAGATTCATGGATGCTTACAGAACACTTCTACTAGCAGAAAGGGAGAAGTTAATTCTTAATTCATTCTACAGTAGCACTTTCTATCCATTCCAAATTGGTATAGAACAGGGCTGTCAAACTCGCGGCCCATGGGCTGGATTCCTCAGTCGCTGGCCACGCCCATGCCAGGTTTAGCAAAGGGGAAAAAAGTCCCGATATGTCACGTGATGCCGCTGTGATACCACGAGTTTGACACCCTTGGTATAGAAGATGAAGGAGATGGTGCTGGTTACGGGAAATTCCCCTCTGACAATTTTCTCTTCCTCCAGCAAGAACCTCTATTGGAAATTTGATTCTTCTGAAAACAACTTCATGTCCATCCTTCTCTTCCCCTCCTCCCTTTTTTTCTTTTTCTTTTCTTTTAAACCATGCTAGGAGTGCCTACAATCTAATATGCATGTACATTTCTAGCTTTACTGCTTATGGAAATTGGGGTAGGGAAATAAAATAAATATATTTCTGCAGGATTACAAAATGGAAAAGTGCCCTACCAAAATAGGAAAACAATAGACAACATAATTTTTTGGCGTAATTTTTTTTTAAATTCCTCTTTATAAGAATTTACCACAAATCAGTGCAGGGGTAATAGTTACAATTGCCGTTTTGCCATGAATTGCAATTGTTAAATGGACCTTCGTTAAGTAAATAAAGGCGTGGATGAATAAGTGTTTCTCATCTGCTCACCTCCGATTCAAAAACAGTCTAATGCTAAGAACTGACCTGCCATTCACAATCCTCTTTCTCTTCATCCCAGCATGTAAATACTGAAACATTTTGTTTATGATGTGGCTGCAGCAACACCGTTTTTATAGCACAGTGTAGCTCCAGGGAAAGAAATTAGGGCAGGAGTTTACAGAAGACCACAACTGTATGGCTTGGATTGATTCTCATCTTTACTACCAAGGCTAGATGAACGTCTGTGCTGAATTATACCTGACCTGCCCCTCTCTCTCCCTCACAGTTTGGCAACAACATAGGGAAAGATGAGTAATGGGGCCTCCAGTATGTTGTGTTTGTTTACATCCAATGCTATTCAAGCTGGAAGTCTGAGTCAGATTCTTATTTCCTGTTACCTGGCTCCTTAGTGACACATACATACATCTCTGGAACAATGCCCATGCTGGAGATTAAATCATTCTCCCCGGGGGGGGGGAGGGTTTTGAGCAGGAAAAGATGAACTGTTAATAGTTGATGAAAAAGATTTTAGCACTTTGTGCTGGCAACGGATGAAGATAGCTAACCTGAGACCTGTAGCAATTCACCCGTTCCTTGCCCGTGTCGGTGAACACTGTGCTCAAATGCTTGTCTTAGAGCACAACCTTTTATCTCCAGCAAGTCGAAAGTTCCTCCAAATGGCAATACTGCTGTCAGCTCCTCCAAGGTAATAATGCCTGATTCGAACACAACACTGTTATACAGTGATAAGTCATATTATGCACAATTCTGTTCCTTTTTAAGGCATCGCGGTATTGGTTAACTAGAAGAGAGCTGAGTTCAAATCTTATTCCACAATGAGATTGCCTGTCAGGCCTTAGCCTAGTCCTTATCTTTAATGGTGTTGTAGGAATCACCTTGGGAGACAGGAGAAAGATCCAAGGTTTAGAAAAACCATCATGCGAAAGGCATCTCAGCCCTCAGGAGAAAAAGGGCCGTGGGGAGCATCTCAGAAGGGATCTTCCCTAGTTTACTGGGAAGTAAAAGGAAAGGAGGGAAGAAATGTTTTCATATTTGAATGGTTCTGTTAATGCAACATTACAAGAAAGATATTACAATTGTGCCTCTTGTCTAGGTGACCTCAAAGGGCTAAACTATCTTCCACTCCAGTTTGCATCTTAGATTTGCATCTAGTTTGCAGGCCATCATTCATCCATATGAAGAGTAGGAATGTTAATTTTATTTCTGTGGTTTCTACCCATGCCATCTCAAAGTCTCCAGTGCACTGCAGTATAAAAATTAAATTACATTTAAAGAATATGTAAAACACAATAAAAAAGATAATAATAATGTGCAGTTTAAAGTATCAAAAAATCTGTAAGCATTGTTTTTCAATGTGCATAAAAAATGATTAGATGATTTTCCAAGAGAAAAACTAGTAGTGCCACAGAGGGTTTGGACAAGATATTTACAGCAAAATAATAGAAACATAAATAAGATGCTCTGTAAAGGCCGATCTGATAGTTTTTAAATATTAATGGATGAAGGGGCTTTTTTCTCTGTAAAGGATGTTGCAAAAGAGGGATTTTTGCTAATTTTCATTATCAGGCAATAATCGTGGTAGCTTTGGATAGTATGTTTACCCAAACTAAATACGGGATGTTCAAACAGGATAAGGTCAAGAGCTAAAGCTTCACAGCCTGGCAAATTTTAGAACACTATTGACAGTAAGTTGAATAGAGTGAATACAAGTCCAAACTTAAATATTGATATAAAACAAAATGAAATTGAAGTGGCATTGTGTAAAAGCTCTTGAAATTACACATACCATTATTGGCTTGTTCATCAATAGGTGACCGTATTCCTCCACCATTTACGATGCACATGGAAACATGATTCCACTCGTTATCATCTGGATGTCTCAGGTTATTGTAAACCTAAAAACATTCACAAAGAAGAAAAAATGTGAATTAAACCTCCACTATACTTTTCACCTGGCTTTAAAGACATCGGTGTATCAAAACTAGAACTCCTGAGGTGAAATCTAGCAGCATTGCTATTTTCCACTAAGACCAAACAAGCCTATAGTAAAGTAGTTTTGTTACAAGTCTTCCTTCCTTGCAGCACCCCCTCCTCAAAAGCCCCCCCCCCCTCTGTCTGTCAATGTGGCTTTCTAAGAACCTCCACTGATGCCAATGGGAGCTCTTTTGCTATCTGTATGGAAATACTTTTTTTTTTTTTTTTGAGAACGACATAAAATTGAGTAGAGAGGGCTTAGCTCGTTCCTCTTCAATAGTAGCTTCCTTTTAGATTGCCCTTAACAATACTTCTGGAAGACTTACTGAAGGTTTTTTTTTGTTTGTTTGTTGTGAGGAAAAAAACCTTTATCCTGAGCAGGTCCTCATCAGAGATAAAAATTATTTCCTATTTTAAGGCAAGGTGAGAAGTGGGGTGATGGCTGTAGAGAAACTGTGGCTCTGAGGGAGAAGCTGCTGGGTTATATTGGGCCTCCCAGCTGACTCCATTTTGTCTGCAAGCTGAGCACCCTTCTTTTAAGCACAATACGATTTCTAGGTACAGTACATAAATTTGTTAATGCCAGTAGTTATTCCTGTCAAGAACTGTGCACCAAGGGTGATGCGACTGGGAGAAAAAGCACCACAGCATGACAGGGCTAGTGGGAGTTAGTAAGACAGCGGCAGGATGGAGATTGTGACAACAGAGCAGGGGGAGGAGGACCAGAAATTAGGGCTGCTACCAAGACCAGCAGCAGTAGGAATGAAGCATAGAAGGCAGACAACTGGTTGGGACTTTTGGAAATGATGCTGGCAAGGAGGAGGAGGAGGAAGGACAAGCCAAACAAGATGCGGGGGAGAAGAATCAGAATCTGGGGCATCCATGATGTAAATAAAGCAAGACAAGAAGAAAGAGGCAGGGCTTGGAAGCAAGATAGGGAACTAAAATCAGACATGGTAGAAATTTTGCCAAGCTATTAGGGGTTTCTAAGCCAAGGCCTATGTACCCCGATCTATCATCACCCTGCAGCTACTGGCAACTGTTGGGCAAAATAAGATTTGGATCCAATCTTTACTAAGGTTTACTAGGTTTATTTGGACACATTCCAGCCTTAGCTGTGCATAAATAAAACTTCAGGATTAATTCTACACTTTCTGAGACTATGGAAGTTGCCTGATTTCAATGTTAAGAGTGTGTACCTCCCACAGCAAGCAATGTACCTTTAACTATCTTTCAGGTCATCAAGTACAGAACCAGTTATTTGCCTTCTAATTTGTTAGTTCCTTACCACAGCGTCACAAATTAAATTTCCTAAGTTGCACTCGTGAAAGCGGCAGGCATGAGTCGTACCATTTAGGTAAACAATTGTTTTCCCTATTTCTTGCGAAGAATAATTCTGTAGCTGAATCTTCATTTTGTTGACTTCTGCTTTCACAGCTGGATCTAAAACAAAAGTCGTGATTATAACAGTAACTGAGTTGAGACCGGGGTTCTGCAATGCCTCACTGAGACTGTGCGACTGGCCATCTGCAATTGTTACAAGATTTGTGCTAGGTGAGTGACTGCTACAGTATGTGAAAACCCAGCTGGATCAAGGTGTTGCAGACAAGAACTATATGAGCATCTCCCTCATTCTCCAAAGCACTTTATTGCTTTCTAAACTACATACAAATATAGGGGAAATCTTGATTTTTTTCACTACATAGCATTACAATAGGATTGATATTTAGCCACCTCAAAGAGAATGCAACAGAAACGAAAACTCAGAAGTAATCTCAAATTAAGTTTTGAAAGCATTTCACAATTAGATGCCAAGGCTGTGGACAACTTGGATTTAGCTTTCTTCGAAAGCAATCTCCTTTCTCTTCATATCAGGTATAAGATTATTTTCAAGGCAAAGAGTACTTGCGAAGTACTTATGATAGAGAAAATTCAAGGAAGAGGGGAAAAAACATTGCTGTTTCAGGTTCAAAGAAAAAGATGATTTGGAATGCACATGTGTGCACACATAGCCTTTGTCAGTACTTAATCCAAATGCGATTTTTTCCAAAATTGCACAACAAATAGCACAATCCTGGAAAAAGATAGAAACAAGCCTGTGGGTGTGGCCAAGCCTGTGGGTACATCTACAGTAATGCTTTGAAACTGATCCAGATCTACAAAAATAATATATTTCTATGAAAGGGAGTAATAATAAAATCCAGATAACTACCAGTATGTTTATATTTATATGTATATGTATATACTGTCGGTGCAGAGTGGGCAATCAAGGTTAAACAAAATGGAAAACCTTTGTTGTTCTTCCATAAATCCATTGAAAACATGCCACGCAGGGGTGGGATTCTACCAGTTTGGACCGGTTCGGGCGAACCGGATGCTCTGACAATCAGCTGGGAGCGAACCGGTTCGCTCCGACAATCAGGTGGGCCTATCTGTCCGCCCGCCCCTGCGCTTTACTGACCTATATCTTCTCAGCTGATTCGCGCGGCAGAGCAGATTGCCGCGCCTCAGCTGTGTTTCTCCCCAGCAGTAACGCGGAAGTTAAGTTTTTGTAAAACTGCACACATGCGCAAAGTGCGCATCAGGCATGTGCGCGCGCAAAGCGCGCGATCACCAAACCGGTTGTTAAACCAGCAGGATCCCACCACTGATGCCACGTATATGTCTATGGAGATTCTCAATCATCCAGGTCATGGTTGTCCCAAAGATGCTTTTTCAAGAGGCAACTGGACTTTCTGGTTTTTCTTTGAAGACGTTTCACTTCTAACCAAGAAGCTTCTTCAGAGCTGAAGAACCTTCTTGGATGAGAAGCGAAACGTCTTCAAATTAAAACCAGAAAGTCCAGTTGCCTCTTGAAAAAGCACCTTTGGGACATGCCACATATATGCTGCCTTGTACTATATTTCATGTTTTTAAAAAGACTCATAACTATCTTGTTGATATTATGCAGATGGTTTTTAGAAAGCTTCCCCTGGAGAAAATCAAACTATGCGGCTAATGACATAATCATCTATATATAATATAATAGTATTAAGTTTTGAAAGATATTATTTACTCAGTTGATACTTAAAGACGTTTCACATCCCCTTCCCAATTCCATACCTTCAGGAATATCTTTATTCAATAAAATGGGATTTCCAGATGCTTTCATTACATTTCCTTTATCATCAAATACGACATTCAAATAGCCGAGATATTTTCCAAAGGCATATGCCTGAACAACAGGCACTTGACGTCCATCATCAGATAACTCCATAAATGGGTAATTACCTGCTGCCACTTCATTGGAAGGTGGACTTCCTAAAAAAAAAAAAAGGAACCAAGGCAAGAATGGTCTTCAAAACTGTGAATACAGAACATGTCAATTGGCAGAGATTTCGTATGAATAAAATGGTGACCTATTTACATATGATCTGGACTTGGTTTTCCGTTATTAAAATCAATCCCAAAGAGAATATCAATGGTTGACTAATGCTGTAAGTTTCCAACCTTTCCAGATTGGAAGGACAAAATGTTCATTCATGAATCTCTAGCCAAGGACCTTTCCTCAGCTGCCTCCCCAAGGCATCACTGATCAGAGCAACAAGATAATTTCGCCTCTGCTCCCTAGACTCACACTGTAACTGGAGTAAAAAGCAGAGCAAAGCTCAGATCATTTATTTCTCAAGTGGCTTTTCCTCACTTCCTTGAATCACGTCAGTATTATTGATTCAGCCAGCCGCTTCACCTGCCACCTGCATTCTTGGCCACAGAAGGAGTTTCACTGGAGTTTTGAGGGATTTTTTCCCCCATGCAGGCTTGCTTATTTATTTATAATATCTGTAGCCCATCCTAATCAGGAAGGATGCTAGGTGAGATGCACACACACAAACCTACAACCTACCTATTAAAAAACCTAAATAAATTGTTGAAAGCCTCACAGGCACCTCATAGCTTAAATGAAATCGAAGCTGAAACACCACTGCTTTGGCTTATTTAGGAAACGCCAGGAGGACAATCTGTCTGCAGGGAGATTGTTCCTAGAAAGGGGGCCACCACCAGGAAGGCCTGTCATCAGGTCCAACAAGAAACCCCCCCCCACCCCCACCCCCGCAATAAACTCTCTCTGAGAGACTGGATGGGCAGATTCAATTCTGGCACAGTGTTGTTTCATATTAAAGATTCAACTGAAATAAAGAACAATTTTGAGAATTCAGCCAGGCGTAGGTGCTCATATTTTTTTAAAAAAACAAATGACATGATATGACTAGCTAATACAGTTAGTCGACGACTTACAATCATTCCTTTAGCAAAGTTTTGACAGCACAGAAAAAAGTAATTTACGACCAGGCCTCCAGACATAAGTCATCCCCATGGTCATGTGATCAAAATCCCGCTGTCTGGCATGTATTTATAATGATTGCAGCATTTGCCATGCAATTGGTCATGCAATTGCCATTTGTGATCTTCCCAACTAGCAAAGTCAATGGGAGAAGCTGGATTTGCTTAATGATGACATGATTCACTTAACATCTGCAGTGATTTGCTTAACAACCATGGCAAAATGGTCCTAAAATTGGGTGTGACTCATATAGCAACCCTCTTGCTTAGCAAGGGAAATTCTGGACCCAACGGTGATTGTTAAGTCAAGGACTATTTGTGTAAATTACACAAATAGTATAATTTTTTTATTTAATTTTTATTTTTTTTAATTTTAATTTATTTTATTTTGTCAATCTCATATTAGATAATACATATAAGTATATACATAATTTGAATACATGAAATGAATAAAAATAAAAGGGAACATTAGGACAGGGACGGTAGGCATGCTGGTGCACTTATGCACGCCCCTTACAGACCTCTTAGGAATGGGGTGAGGTCAACAGTAGACAGTCTAAGGTTAAAGTTTTGGGGGTTTGGGGAAGAAACCACAGAGTCAGGTAGTGCATTCCAGGCATTGACCACTCTGTTGCTGAAGTTGTATTTTCTGCAATTGAGTTTGGAGCGGTTCACTTTAAGTTTGTATCTATTGTGTGCTTGTGTATTGTTGTGGTTGAAGCTGAAGTAGTCATTGACAGGTAGGACATTGTGGCAGATAATTTTATGAACTACTCTTAGGTCATACTGAAGGCGACATAGTTCTAACTTGTCTAAGCCCAGAATTTCAAGTCTGGTGGCATAGAGTATTCTGTTGCGAGCAGAGGAGTGGAGGACTCTTCTCGTGAAATATCTCTGGACATTCTCAATTGTATTAATGTCCGATATGCAGTGCGGGTTCCAGACAGATGAGCTGTATTCGAGAATTGGTCTAGCAAATGTTTTGTATGCTCTGGTTAGTGGTGTAATATTACCGGAGAAGAAGCTACGCAAGATTAGGTTTACAACTCTTAATGCCTTTTTGGCAATGTTGTTACAGTGGGCTTTGGCACTTAGATCATTAGATATGAGTACTCCAAGGTCCTTGACAGAGTGAGGGTCGTCTACAAAGTCGTGTCCACTCAGCTTGTATTTTGTGTTCTGATTCTTTACCAGTTATTTGTCTAGTAAAGAGAAAGTCCAAGCTGAGGACTGAGAGAAAGTGAAAAGGGAAGACTGCTTAGAGCCAACCTTTCAAAGCCATCTTCTACCTCTGGTGGAGAACTGAGCTGAGCTTCCCTCATGTTTCCAGCTGACCATGACAGCTGGAAAGCCAAGGAGGTCACTTTGGGGAAAGGAGAAGGACTGACTCAGCTCCCTCAGCTGGGGCTAGCATTCCAGACTCATCTATTGAGGGCATAAGCCGTAAACTGCTACTGCCAGGCAGCCTTATCATTTTTGCTGGGCAATATAATTGGATTATATTGAATGTGGAAGAATCGAATGAGATCAAAAGAATCATGTGCTTTAAAGCCCTGTCCCTGAGACCCTTAAAGGGCGAGTGTGAATAAATTAGTCCCTCTTCCGGCTGTGTTGGTGTATCCATCTTTGGTCTCCTGGCATTGCAACTCCTCCTTTGCTTTCCCAACTCTTTACCTAAAAACATAATTTCTGTTAGTAATCCTAGTGGTTGACTGGAATGAAGACTGAATCATTTAGTTATTAGGAAGAAAAATGGTTTAGGGTGTGCAGCAGTGCTTAAGGAGTTCCTGCTTAAGGAGTTCCTTTAAGCAGCTCCACATCTGCAACAAGATCCGAGAAGAAAGAAGTCGGTGATTTAAGAACATACTGGCATGTGCCAGACCTGGGCCCACACATGCTCTTAATCATCTCTTCTCTTTTCCTCTCAGATCCAGATTACTGCCTCATCCAAGGCTTTATCCATTTGTATTTTGAAGCTCTTAAGCTATTTTAAAAAGCTTAAAGGTGAGACCAAAATGAATCCTCCTGAATCATATCACATTTCATTGATTCTGGGATATAAAAGAGTAGCTGGAGGGAATCAAGACTGAAAAACCTTGATGCAGAAACAGAATATGTAGTCTTGTGTTCTGGATCCTGACTTTGAAAAACTGGAACATGGAGGAAATAAGACCTTTAAAAAGATGTTGGACTTGCAACACATATTCCAAAAGAAAAGAGAACGGGATGGGATGGGATGGGATGGGATGGGATGGGATGGGATGGGATGGGAATAGAAAACCAACAACCTACATTTTGACTTCTGAATTGGACTGGGCCTATTGTAGCCTGGGCCTATTGTAGCTTTAGCAGTTTTTGTAGGTAATATAGAATAGAATAGAATAGAACAGAATAGAACAGAATAGAACAGAACAGAACAGAACAGAACAGAACAGAACAGAACAGAACAGAACAGAATAGAATTCTTTATTTGGCCAAATGTGATTGGACACACAAGGAATTTGTCTCAGATGCAGAAACTCTCAGGGTACATGTACATTGTACATTCAAACCCGAGTATTACGTATATACACAAAAATGAAAAATCATAGCTGCCAGTTCTTTAGCTGCCATTGGCCTTTAACGTACCTTACTCAATGACACCACATCTGCATTTAACTGGACACCAACTGTTTTATTGCATTTTCTAAAGGTTCTAGGTTATTTTCACACTGAAGATTAAATCAACAAATATTTCAGCCTGAAATATTTATCCAACCTGAAAGAGTTACCCAAACATTGATGAGTGTCCTGGAAAACCTCCTACTACATTTTTTTTTTAATTCCCTTCCTAGTCAGCCAGCCAACCGCTTCCTGTCATGAATGCTTCTTTCTGCCTCCTGGCACAAACATTCCTATTTGCCACCAAACTACACTCTTCAACAGCTCCCAAAGGCATTTATTAATAGCAGCAAAAAAAAAACTCAAGGAGTAACTGGTGCTGTTACCTAGCTATCACGTGTCTTTCAAAAAAGCAAATCCAACTCAGATTACTGAAATAGGTTCTAGAGTATACTCAGATGAAGCCACCTGCATTAATGGACATTGGTTTTTGTGTGACAAAAGATAAGTGGACATTTTAGTATAGCTGGGTTTTCTAGAAAACACAGCCATTCCGTAGTATATAAACAATGTGTTTCAAATTGGGAGAAACCAGAGGCCAGGCTCGATTCCAAACAATGGAGAGAGCCAAGTAAAACCACAAGGAAGGGACTATTCCACAGGCCAAATTTGCAAAACAAGCCGCGTACATATATATCATAAAGTAAGACATTAGCGGGTTATAGCTGCCCATCTTAAAAACAACTCCAGAAGGCTTGCAGCCAATAAAATAGCATAAAACAGTACGAAACCAGTAAAAATAAAACTAGAAATAGAACAAACCGGCGTCCATCCACATTTTCATCCCACCCTGCCCCTGCCCTAACTTCCACACTTGATGGAACAGCAGGGTCTTAAAATGCATTCTGGGAAGAATAAAGGGAGGAGGTCTGTCAGATTGCAGAAGGGGGAGGTCGTTCCAAAGGACAGGGGCTGCAATGGAAAGAACTTGCTTCTGAGAACCCACAAGATGGCGATATTTAAGGGAAGGGACCTGGAGTGTGCCCACTTTATCCACTCTGGACATTACAAGGGAGCATGTAGAAAAATACATTTTTTCCCTTTCATCTTCCTGAGAAATATCATACTTAAAAGATAATTATGAATCAAGCTGTGGAGAGTTCTGACAGCTTTAAAAATACAGGTTAGTCCTTTACATATGACCAAAATTGGGACTGGAACTTCCCTCACTTCCATCATTAAGTCAGTTGTGCCTAACTTTATAATTTTTTTTTGCCATGGTCATTAAAGGGATCATGCAGTTGTTAAGCAACTTGTCAGAAGCCCCCTAGGAAGGTCACGGACAGCAGTCACATGACCCCAGCAGGAGTGGGTTCTACTTACCTTCCCTACCGGTTCGCATCGCGTTGGAAGTGGGGGTTTTGCACGTGCGCGCATGCTACGCTCACGCACGCGCCCCCGTCACGTCGCACAAATTTGCAAGCTGCTTTCAAGGAGCGGCGACCGGAGAACCGGTTCGGGGGCATGGCTGGCCAGCCATCGCTGCCGGTTCGGCGAGCGGGGGCTAATTTCCGCCACCGGTACGGGAGAACCGGTCCGAACTGGCAGCAACCCACCACTGGACCCCAGGACACTGCAACAATACATGCTGATTGCTAACACCTGGACTTCGATCATGTTGCCACAGTGACTCTGCAACAGGTGTGTGGGGAGTGTTCATAAATCACATTTTTGAACACCATTATAATAACTTTGAATGGTCATGAAACAAATGGTCACAAGTCAAGGACTACCTGTAAGCCATTCTCCTTCAGAACCCTTAAACATTTCAGATGCAGGAAAGTTTGCTACACTCACTGAGCATAACTATTAAGGGGTATAAAGTTGTGGCAGGGGGGGGGGGGAAACAGAAGAGAAAATTGACAAATATATTCTAGAACAAAGATAAGACACGAATACAAGAAAAAAAATTAAGGGAAGAGAGAAAAATGGTTCATTTAAGCAAGGAATATTGGACCAAGTTTCAGCATTTTGATATCCTTCAGCAAACTAAAATCAATGAACTTCCTGAGACCATATTGAAGTTCGGATGCCTAACAAACTGAAAAGCAAACTATACATCAAGCTGAATTTATAAAATATGCCATTATTGATCTCATTACTTTTCTTTTTATACTACTCAAACCAATGGGAAGGAGGGATTCATACCAGATTTATTAGTAAGTTCACTTAGGATTACAGTTGTCCAAACTATTCTATTTATACAAGCAAGTGATATTTATACAAATCATGTAAATACATTCTGACTTCCTTAGATGGATCAGAGCGTGAGGAATTACAATAGTTGGCACTCTAATTGCAAAGTTATATAAAAATCCTTTTTTTGTGAAGGAATAACATACCTGTATAAAGAAATGTGTTTGTATGTCCCCCAACAACAACATCTATGCCTTTAACTTTCTGAGCAATGCGTCGGTCCTCCTTAAAACCAGAGTGACCAAGTGCAATGATTTTGTTGACACCCAATGTAGTAAGTTTGTTTGCATGTATCTGCAATTCTTCAACTTCATCTCGAAACTCTAAATATGGTCCTGAAAATCCAGAAGAGGAAATGCATATTGTTATTGCATTGTTTACTCAGAAAGCATGTATTACGAATGAAAATCCCAATTCTAGCAATAAAATCTATGCTACACTTAGTACTTCGTTGTTTAAAAAGTTCCTTTCAAACAGGGTAAACATCACTTGTCTTGGAATTGTTTTGTTAATTTAGAGTAGAGTGTCTCAGATGTTTAATACAGTTGAATGTCCTCCATAGTTAAAACTGTAGCATTTAATGTCTTCACATTTGTCAATGGCCACCCACGTTAAAAGAGAACTAGGTACATTCCTATAGAATCAGTCTTTCAATGCCTGTTAGTCTTCATGGGTATTTACCCCCTCTAGGTTCGAAGGCAGCCAACCTTAAAACTAGCAGGAAGGAACAGTGCTATGGGTAGTAAGTGGGATCAATTGTTTCTTTAGGTGTTAACAATTGTTTGGTAAGGCTAATGTTGATTTTAATCTTGTAAACCACCCAGAATCACTTGAGTGAGATGGGCAGCTGTATAAATTATATAAATAAAACAAGTAAGTGAAATCTAATGCTAGATATGAGATCTAATGTTCGCATGTTTTATCTGTGAGCATTCATCTATGACTGACCTGTTTGCAAAACAAAATGATGAACTGGAGAGTCCCACAGACTGACTTGGCAAGGGTCTTAAAAGGGAGGAGGGTATGTGCTCTCCTAAAAAATGATTGGTTTTGTCTTTGTATATGGCAACTGTTCAGCTTAAACCTGATTTTGTAAAAGCCGGCAGCCAAGTATTTTCACATAAGGTGTTGCCATTACCAATATTTAAATTATGTGGGAGAATGGGAAATTAATTTCTGTGTGGTTTTTTTTTTAAAATACCAGCTTTAAATGAATCTGTAGTACATCACATATACCTCCTTAATGGAACAAATGTGGTGAAGAATATGATGGCCTGCATGGCTTGCAAAAAAAAAAAGCATCTCGATTAGAGGTCCTAACTTGCATTTAATGAAGATGGTCACATTTTATAAAGTAGAATTGATGAACCACATGCAGGGGAATTCAAGTGTAGGTTTAATTATGATTGAAAGGGCTACACTATGTGTCAGGAAGTTTATTGTCATTGTAATTATTTTATGAAAACAGCGGATTAAGGATTTGTATCAGATTATCTGACAGCAGAGACCTGTATGCATCCTACTTTTGGGAATTATTTAACATTCTTCACGGTCGGAAATCATGAAATGTAGCAAAATGTTCTGCCCTGTCATATTAATGATATTGAAACAAAGCAGAACGACATTAGAAGAAACTTACAACATTATGGAGGAAAATCCATCAAGCGATTCTTTCTCTAACCTGTGATAAATCTTGAGAACAGCCCTATTGGATCAGGCCAAAGTGTCAGGTCTGGAAGCCATATTTTGGGCATTGGATCTTCAGGCCTGCCACATTTAGTGCTGTGAGCCCATCTCAAAGAAGCATTCTTTGTCCCCATAGTGGTCATATAAGGCAGAGGTGGGTTCCTCCCGGTTCGGACCAGTTTGCCGGAACCGGTAGCAACCCGCTGGTGATGTCATGATGACGTCACAGATCCGGTTCAGTCAGTGCCAGTCCGTGGGCGCTGCCATCTTTTTTTTTTTTTTTTGGATTTTTTTGGATTTTTTTTTTCGGCACTGCACAT
>QLTV01003675.1:1780454-1798390 GCA_003457575.1 Thermophis baileyi | reverse complement strand
GTGCCAGTCCGTGGGCGTTGCCTTCTTTTTTTTTTTTTTTGAATTTTTTTGAATTTTTTTTTGTTTTTGAATTTTTTTTATTATTTTTTTCTTCTGTGCATAGCAATAGCAATAGCACTTAGACTTATATACCGCTTCATAGTGCTTTTACAGCCCTCTCTAAGCAGTTTACAGAGTCAGCATATTGCCCCCAACAATCTGGGTCCTCATTTTACCCACCTCAGAAGGATGGAAGGCTGAGTCAACCTTGAGCCGGTGAGATTTGAACCGCCGAACTGCAGCTAGCAGTCAGCTGAAGTAGCCTGCAGTGCTGCACTCTAACCACTGCACCATCTTGGCTCCTAAGGTGCATGCGCAGAAGCCAAGTTTCCGGCACTGCGCATGCATCGCCACCTTGTTTTTGGCTTTTTAAAAAAAATTGATTTTTTTGCACTGCGCATGCGCGTGCGCACAAAGCGCACGTGCGCCCATGAGGCGCGGCACGGGAGGAAGCGAACCGGCAGCGAGGTTAAGTTAGAACCCACCCCTGATATAAGGTGGCCACCATGTCCCTGAAACTGCCCTTGGAATGAGATAGCTCATTCGCTGCAACAATGTAATTATGCTTCAGAGTTCTCAGTGCCACAAATGCTCGGGGGGGCGGGGGGGAGAGGAAGTAAAATTAAAAAAAAATTACTGCTGAGTAATGCTGTGAGAGGCAATATGTATTTGTTGATGTTTTGCTAGCTTTGCCGGTAACTTCTTTAGAGCAGATCTGAAACTGAATTTTGCAAGGCATCTCATATCTTTATAAATTGTCCATATTCAGTGGAATAAGGAAAATATCTGGGAAGAGGGACAAATGAGGACATGACGCAAAAGACATGAGTTACATATCTGTATCAGACATTGTGACACAAGTATAAAATGTGTGATGACATCATGATTCACAGGTTATCATTCCAATGTCATACAAAGTATGGATATAAGTATGGATTAACCATAATTGGAAAATCCTATATTATACTCAACATACACTTTTTCTATAGTGGAAACTTAAGAAAATTGATGTTTGATATTTGATTAAGGTAACATAAAAAAAAATCCAACTGTGTGGAGACAGATTATTTGGAATGCCTTGATAGATAGTATTTATTTTTCCTATTTAGTATCCCCTTCTATTAGTCAACAAATATTTGTGATACTGCTAGGTTTAAAATGAGAAGCTTTAATTGACCTTAAAAATTAAGTAACTATGATTTTAAATGTTATCAAATATGCAGACATATGTAAAATACGTATCATTTAAGAGTACAGATGTAGAAGACCCTGATGCTTGGAGAAAACTAAATCAATTGAAAAAGAGGCCAGTCAAAAGATGAGTTGGTTGGACATAAGCATTAATGACACAAGCATGAGCTCACAAGAACTCAAAGAAGCACTGAATGACAGACCATCCTGGGAAAAAGATGTCCATCAGATCACTGAAAGTTGGAAATTACCAGGCAACACATGTTCAGTGCTATGATTGGTTTTAAAATCATTTAAAATCATTAACATGTAACTGCTACTTTTAAAACTGGAAAATGTCTTCATCACTCAACCTAAAAAATACAATGTAATATTTATGTATTCAGGTGACAGTTCCCTTATATAGGTAGTCCTCGACTTACAACCAACATTGATCCCAAAAGTTATAGAATGAGAACCAATCTGGTATAATGATTAAGGCATTGAGCTTGAAATTGGGAGACCGTGAGTTCTAGTCCCACCTTGGCACAAAGCTAGCCGGGTGACCTTGGGCCAGTTACTCACTCTCATCCCTAGGACAGAGACCACAGCAAACCAGTTTCGAAAAATCTTGCCAAGAAAACTGCAGAGAATAGTCCACACAGTCACCAGTAGTCAAGAACTCACTTGAAGTTATAAATACAGTAACTGAATTTTATTATGGCTACTGTAGTTTTAAATATATCCTGTCATTTTATTCTTAATTATAGTTTTCAATAATGGAAATTATTTGAAAAATAATTTCAGTTTCAAAAGGCACAGGAAATTCATCTCCAAGTTATTACACAATATGTCTTATTGTTGCTGTGCTGAAACAGTCCACATAGCCTGAAAGAGTAGAGTAACTGGTAAATAGTGTAATTACAAAAAATTAATATTTCTTCTGAATCAAGAATACAGGTAGTCCTCGACTTATGACCACAATTGAGCCCAACATTTCTGCTGTTAAGCAAGACATTTGTTAAGTGAATTTTGCCCCATTGTACGACTTTTCTTGCCACAGTTGTTAAATGAATCACTGCAGTTGTTAAGTTAGTAACAAGATAAGTTAAGTGAATCTGGCTACCCTAACCCATTGATTTTGCTTGTCAGAAGGTCGCAAGAGATGATCCTGGGACACTGCAACTGTCATAAATATGAAACAGATGCTAAGCATCTAAAATTTGATCATGTAACCATGGGGATGCTGCAATGGTCGTAAGTGTGGAAAAGGGTCATAAGTCAAAGTTGTAACTTTCAACGGTCACTAAATGAACTGTTGTAAGTCGAGGACTATCTGTACAATGTTCACTTTCTCTACTTCTTTAAATACTACCTTCAACCTATCAAAGCAAAGGAACTAGAAACAAGATTGAAAATGTTGCCTCTTATAATTTCTGGTACTATATTTATTTAATATTATAGTTATCCCTACCCCAACAATTTATGTTTGAAATAATGTTCCAGCATTGGGAAAGCAATAGTTTCCAACCATTCATACTGTTGATATTTGAACCAAGACCATTAAGTCAACTTTCTCATATACAACAAAGCATTTTATTTGAGCTGACAGTAAACACCACATTCCCAGCCTGATGTTTTTAATCTGTAATCATAGACCATGTTGTACATTTGGGATTCTTTAAAATATCTTGGGCTGCCTGAACAAAATGAGCTCATGCTCTTTCTATTCTTTGAGAAAAACAAGAGAAGATGTATTTTATTTCAACAAGTGAGTGAATCAGGAGATCCCAATCTACGCCAAGGATTTTAGTTAGGGCCCTGGGAATTATTTGATTATATTAACTCTTAGCTAAGTGATTAATATTTGTGAATATCCATGTCAGATCAACGTGAGGGAAAGTCCAGTGAATAAGAATTAAGATTTCACATGCCAATCTGAAAGAAGTACTTGCAGTACTGGGAGAAGAAAAAAATATAGATTTTATGAAGATGATTGCTTGGATCTAAAGATATTTACTTATTTATGTAAAAGATTTATATAGCTGCTCATCTTCTAACCAACTCTGAGTGGCTCCCAAAATGATGTCTTACGCAAACTGAAAACCCACTTTATTTGTAAAAGGGGCTCCTGTCAAATTCTTTAACTTTTTTACTCTTTTTCAGCTCCCAAATGTCCTCATGCTGGGTCTGTTGATCTTCAGAATTAGTGTTTGGGAAAGAAGCATGAATCTGTAATGGGGTGGGATATACAAACCCATATGACACCCCCCCCATTGCATAAGCAGAGTCCAGTTGGATCCCTGTGAATCTCACTCACTATGTAGTTCTTTTGCCAATAGCAGGTGCTTCATAAGGTCCCATTCAAATTAACCTGCTACTGCTTATCTACAGTCTGAGGATAAATTTAGGACAGAGGACGTGGCATCACTATAGAAAATCTATGGACATTCAAATCGATGTCTACAAAATGCTACACTTATAGAATTGTACCAGAGGTGGGTTCTTCCCGGTTTGGACCCGTTCGCCCAAACCGGGAGCGACCCGCTGGTGATGTCACAGTGATGTCATGGATCCGGTTCAGTCGGTGTCGGTCCGTGGGCGCCGCCATCTTTTTTTAAAAAAAATTGATTTTTTTAATTATTTTTTTTTTGAATTTTTTTCCGTTTTTTTTTTCTTCTGCGCATGCGCAGAAGCCGAGTTTCTGGCACTGCGCATGCGTCACCATCTTTTTTTCGGCTTTTTTCCCCTTCAAAACAGCTTGATTGATCATCCATGGTCTTAGTGTTTGGAAAAAGGAGAAAAACTTATCCCTGTCCTTTTTTCCATGCCATGCAAACTTTTATGCACTTCAAACATCACTACCTACCATGGTTCCCCCCCCCCCCGGGCGCCAAGCTAAAGAGTCTAGCCTTTTCTTGTAGGGAAAGGGAAGGTGTTTAAGTCCTTAATTACTTTCATAACTCCCTTCTGTATCTTTTTGTCCTATTATACCCTTTTTCAGGTCTAGGAATCAGAACTGTATACATTTTCCCGGTACAAAGATACCATAGATTTGTATAAGTGCATGACAATATCAGTGTTTTTAATTTTTATATTTCTTTTCCTAATGATGGACAAACATCTTTCACCCTACCCCACTCTGACACCCTTAGCCTTTGATGAGCAATTATCAAAAACGTTTTGAAAATCCCCAAATACACTATCATTGGGTTAGCTGCTCTATGTCCATGTATCTATCTACTAAGTTCTCAATAAATTCTAAATGGTTGGTGAGTCAGTCTTTATGTTTGTGGGATCCATGCTGATTTTCCTTTAGGGGGGCTTGTTTCTCTATATGTCCAATTTTTATTAGATTATTGCTCCTATCAGTTTGCCAGAATAGATATTAAGCTAACTATATTCTCCTGAATATTTACAAAATTAAGATGTTTTTTTCTTATAATACATATATCATCATAATATTATTTTTACTTTTAATGTTAATACAGTCTCTTATATGCCTAGCTGAACTCATGGGAAAGTTGGTATCATGTAGGAAAATAAGTGTACCAAGTGGATTGTGCTGAAGAATATTTTTGTGCGCCATAAAATCTTAGAATAACAATTACTAAAATGATGAAATCTGTGATTTCTAAATATATAAAAATGCATTTGAGAAAGGGTCATACTGCAAATATTCTGAAAATTATGGTTCAACTCTTCTGGTCTTCAGACCAACTCTTTCCTTCAACAATTTTTCATTCCTCTAGATCAGGGGTTTACAACCTTAGCAACTTTAAGACTTCTGGACTTCAACTCCCAGAATTCCTCAGTCAGCAAAGCTGGCTGAGGAACTCTGGGAGTTGAAGTCCACAAGTCTTAAAGTTGGCAAGGTTGGAGACCCCTGCTCTAGATGAGCTTTTCCTAAAATTGCTTCACTTCATCCTATCATCAGCCAGTATCCTCTTCCCAATCTGCAATAAATCACTAATTCTGTTAACCTCAATCCATATTATAGTCACATAAAAGAGAGCAGAAACTATATCAGATTTATATTCTGTATAAAACTCAGCACCTAGTTGGCAGTTAACTTTTTTCTCTTACAACTGTGAAAGACAATACAATCCCAATGTCATGCTGGAAAAGAAATAAAATATGGTGGGAATGATGCAATCACTAGTACATCTAGTTATATAATTATTGTATCTATGTAATTTTATATATAAGCATGAAAAAATGTGTACCTGGATTTGAAAGAACAGGTGTCTCCTTTGTAGTATAGCCAATAATTCCCACTTTTTCTGAACCAACATTTATTATTTTATAAGGAAGGATGTACCCTGAGATATTACTTGCTACTGGTCCTTTTGGTCTAATATTTGCACTCAGTATAGGAAAATTTACATGTTTAAGGAGGGGATCCAATAATCCATCCAAACCATTATCAAATTCATGATTTCCTAGAGCCTAGAGAGAAAATAAATATCAAAAAAGAAATGGAAAATACAATTAATTAGAATTAATAATTATGACATATAAATATGTACCCTGTTTCCCCCAAAATAAGACATCCCCTGATAATAAGTCCAATCGGGCTTTTGAGTGCATGGCAATAAGGCCAAGCGCTTATTTCAGGGTTCAAAAAAATATAAAACAGGGTCTTATTTTCGGGGAAACACGGTACATATCAATCACATTACTTTCTTTCAGATAAACAATGTTATACAGTTTGCAAAAGAGGAAGAAATTGTAAGCACAGAAGAAACAAATAAACATTTCTAAAACGTATAAATCAGCTATATCATATCACTAACAAGTTAAATCCAAATTTTATCTCTACAAAGACTTCCCTATCTATTTCAATGAATACCAACAAGCCCACAGAGTTTTCTATTTTTCTGATTGTAAAAATTAGAACAGCACAATTATGTGCTTATGTGAATTATATTCTTCATGTAAAACCAAGGTGTTTATTAACCAAAGTGAGTTGTCAAAACCCTTAATGATTTAGCAGACTGTGCTGGTTCTTTCTTTCTTCTTTTCCTTTGACCAACCTACTGATTCTATTAAAATAAAATAAAGAGAACAGAGGCATGTCTTTGTCAAGAAACCTGGAGCCCTCTCACTATTGATATTTAAATGAAAACTTCTAACAATTCAGAATACAAGAGAATATTAGGAAAATGAAATAAACATTAATTCTTGATTTTCCCTATTTCAAAGTTCAAGTATGCAATAATAGCATTTAAATTGTTCCAGTTTAGATAATGAATAGCAGTTAATGTTTTAAGATCCCCCTTTATCAGTTTTCTATTGAATATGCTCTTGTTCAAAGGTCATTACTATATTTCATAATTGGGCCATAAATGGAATATTAATTACATTGTAATATTCTATTTCTACTTCAAATCAATTGCTTGGAAATTTTTCAAACCAGGAATCAAAGACTGTAAATCAGGGGTGGGTTCTAACTTACCTCGCAGCCAGTTCGCTTCTGCCCACACTGCGTGGCTGCACGCACATTGCACGCATGGCCGCATGCGCGTTTCACGCATGCGCATGCACAGTGCCAAAAATTCGCAAAAAATTCCACCCCCAAAAAAATCCAATTTTCCCCCCTGAGGCAGGTGAGGATAATATTTGGAAATATATTGATTAGATAAGTCCTTAATTAGATATTATCAATTTCTATGCAAGGGCCTTCTCCATGATGGCTCCCTCCCTCTGGAACATCATCCCTCTGGAAATTAGACTGGCCCCCACTCTAACACTCTTTCGGAAGGCCCTGAAGACGTACTTCTGCCAGCGGGCCTGGAGAAGAACCCAGACCAAGACGGAGCCCATTAAATAGCTGGTATGAACGTGTGTTGTCACCGGGCTGGGGGGCTGGGAGGGTTATTATTTTATTATTGTCACCTTTTATTTTTTTATTGCTTTTATATTATGTTTTTATGTCCTGTAAGTCACCTTGAGTTGCCATGTGCGAGTAGGTGGCAATATACCGTATTTTTCACTCCATAAGACGCACTTTCCCCGCCGCAAAAGTGGGTGGAAATGTCTGTGCGTCGGTGCCGGTCCTTTGGTGAATAGCAGCCGGGCTGCGGCGGTGGGGTCCTTTTACAGTGCTGAACCCCGCCTCTTCTGTCTTTGTCATTGCCTGCCTCTTCTGTCTCTTTTCCGCAGTGCAGGAGTCAATAGGCAGAGCTGGCACATGAGAGGACACCTATCTGTGGTCCTCTCAGGCTCCACCCAATATGTTTTTTCTTGTTTTCCTCCTCTAAACCTAGGTGCGTCTTATGGAGCGAAAAATACGGTAAATTTTCTAAATAAACAAACGGTTTCCTGTACAGGTAGTCCTTGACTTACAACAGTTCATTTAGTGACCATTCAAAATTACAACATCACTGAAAAAGCTGACTTACGATCATTTTCCACACTTATGACCGTTGCAACATCCACATGGTCAAGTGATCATAATTCAGACGCTTGGCAACTGGCTCATATTTATGATGGTTGCAGCGTTCCGGGGTCATGTGATCAGCTTTTACGACCTTCTGACAAGCAAAGTCAATGGGGAAGCCAGATTCACTTAACAATCGTGTTACTAACAACTGCAGTGATTCACTTCACAACTGTGGCAAGAAAGGTCATAAAATGGGGCAAAAGCCACATAACAAATGCCTCACATAGCAACATAAATTTTTGGCTCAGTTGTGGTCATAAGTCGAGGACCACCTGTAATTTCCCAGAATCTAAGCTGTTCTGTAAATCTATCTTTCAGTCACTCACTGTAAAAGAGACTATTGGAACATGGCTGCATAAACCAAGCGATGCAGACAACAATGTGCGCTATCAGCTAAAGCAGCATTTGTTACTTATGATATTGGCAGACCACTCATTCTTTATCCTTGTCTGGCTGCAGCAAATCGCCATAGCAGCAAATGGTGTATCACAACTTCTCCTTGCCCTGTAGCCTTTCCAAAGAGCAAGGTTGGCGCCAACATTTGGCCCTACATGGCTTGGGGCCAGGTTATTTGACGGAGTCTCCCAATTTCATCTACCCCGCCCATAGGAAGGCATGGCATGTTGCGGGTCCTAACTATCAATGAAGCACATCTGGTAGGGCCTCGGAAAAGGGCAGCAGCTGTGGCGCTTCTCTCTTTTTGGAACCTCACTCTCCCAGAGATAAGATTGGTCCCCGTCTTGTTTCTTTTCCACAAAGCCTTGGAGACATGGTTTTTCTCGGCAGCTTGAAGTCCTCCTTCAGGGCCACATTCTGCTTTGCTGCCACGGGATGGGGGAATTTAAATTATGGAATTTTAACTGTGTTTAATGTTGTAAGCCGCCTGGAGTCACTGTGTATGAGGTGGGTGGTTATATACATTTAATAAATAATAATGAGGTTGGACTTGGGTGGGGCTAATGTGGGCACATACATATAAAATCTGGGTTACCCTTGGAGGAAGAAATTAAGCACAATGTTCTTGAATCCTCATGGCTACTTACACATCAGCCAGGTTTTTCAAAGTGGTAAGATGAGATGTTTCCTTATGCTGCATTCACCATTTGGGCCACCCTCTCAATTCATAAAACATGTATTAAACTCCCACGTGCAGTGTTAAGAGTTACGAAGCTAACAAGATAGATGACAAGAAGACCTGCAGCTCTGCGTGACCATGAGACAATCCTGACAACAAAATTACAGAGTAATAGAGTTGGAAGGGACCTTGGAGGTCTTCTAGTCCAATCCCATGCTCAGGCAAGAAACCCTATACCATTTCAGACAAATGGTTGTACTGATATTGGAAATATTAATTTCCAATATTGATTGGAAAAGAAAACCATTTTCCCATTTGCATCTTCCATGAAAATCTCTTCGGCACCAATTCCTAGAAAAACTTTGCCTGTACTACGTGGAGCAAGCAAAATATGTATGAATTGAGCATTGTTATTCTGAAACAAGAATCATCCCTCTAAACACATTATCACATCGCAGTGCTTTCCTAGCAGACCCAACTAATGGCAAAAGAAACATTTCTGTCCTTTGCGCTGAGCTTTCTTGTAAAAACAAATTTGTGGAGGATGAAAGGGGAAATCAGTGAATGTCAACCAGATTTAAGTCCCATTTAAACCATATGCCCGATTTGGCACACCTTGAATCGCTTTTCAGCTGTACAGTAATTCATGACCCAGCTTTGAGAACAAACTGTATTAGGCTCAAAGGAATATATTGAAAAAGTAAAGATAAAGTCATAGAATATCTCCTCCTTTTCAACAGAGCAAGATCTCTTTTTTTCTGAATTCACAAAATATGAAAATTAGGATTGATTTTTTTAAAAAATGATAATACTTGAAAATGTTATCAGAAGGCAGGACAAGAAGCAATGGATGGAAACCAATCAAGGAAAGAAGCAACCTAGAACTAAGGAGAAATGTTCTGGCAGTTAGAACAATTCATCAGTGGAACAACTTGCATCCAGAAGTTGTGGGTGCTCCAACACTGGAAGTTTTTAAGAAGAGATTGGACAACCATTTGTCTGAAATAGCAATAGCACTTAGACTTATATACCGCTTCATAGTGCTTTACAGCCCTCTCTAAGCGGTTTACAGAGTTAGCATATTGCCCCCAACAATCTGGGTCCTCATTTTACCCACCTCAGAAGGATGGAAGGCTGAGTCAACCTTGAGCCGGTGAGATTTGAACCGCCGAACTGCAGCTAGCAGTCAGCTGAAGTAGCCTGCAGTGCTGCACTCTAACCACTGCGCCACCTCGGCTCAGTGAGCAGGGGGTTGGACTTGAAGACCTCCAAGGTCCCTTCCAACTCTGCTTTTCTGTTAAACTGAATTTGGCATTGGCATATTTAACTATCCCTAAAACTGAAAGCACTACTGGATCTCTCTATTCATTAGAACCATGCATTTCCTCTTCAATTTTTAAGTAATTGGATAATAATTTACTATAGTTCTTTTTTATCAACATGTCCCATTTCATAGTAGCTCCTGCTTACTCTCATACTTAAAATAAAAACCCTCCTCTAATAATTCTCATATTTAAAACAAAAACCATTCTCTAATAACCAAATTCAGGGGCAACAGGATAATGGAAGGCTATGAAAGTTCAAGATCTCATGGCTAGTATTTGCAGAGTTGGTTGCCAAACAAATGAATGGGAGATCTAATTAGTGGAAAATGTAAAAGCCTCTTTCCTGCAGCCAAGAAACCAGTCAGTTC
The DNA here is from genome assembly GCA_003457575.1 of Thermophis baileyi. Classification (NCBI taxonomy): domain Eukaryota; kingdom Metazoa; phylum Chordata; class Lepidosauria; order Squamata; family Dipsadidae; genus Thermophis; species Thermophis baileyi. The sequence continues at coordinate 1,787,968 of QLTV01003675.1, read as the reverse complement.
AGAGGAATCCTGAATTCTCTGTGCATGAATAAAATGCCCAAACTGGGGTGCTTTTCTTTCTTTCTTTCTTTCTTTCTTTCTTTCTTTCTTTCTTTCTTTCTTTCTTCTTTCTTTCTTTCTTTCTTTCTTTTTTTTTCTTTTTTTTTTTTTTTTTTTTTCTTTTTTTCTTTCTTTCTTTCTTTTTTTTTTTTTTTTTTTTTTTTTTTGCTGCTCTTTCTTTCTTTCTTTCTTTCTTTCTTTCTTTCTTTCTTTCCTTCCTTCCTTCCTTCCTTCCTTCCTTTCTTCTTTCTTTCTTTCTTTCTTTCTTCTTCCTTCCTTCCTTCCTTCCTTCCTTCTTCTTTTTTCTCTCCCCCCCACTCTCTCTCTTTCTATAAATAAATACTTATTTATTAAATTTATATGCCGCCCAGCTCACAATGAAACAACTCTGGGCAGCTTACAATATCAGTTGTTTGGCAAGATCAACCCTTTCGACCTTGATGCTGATACAGCTAACAAAAGCGAAGGGTGCAATCCTACAGAACTGCAGGGTCTATTTAGGAGAAGTTGGAACTTGTATCCAAGGGAAGTCACCTTTCAGGCCTGCCCTGCAAAGTCAACAAACTGCATCCTGAATTCTGCCATCACGTGAGTTTGCAAGGCCTCTTCCAAACTTGGAAGACAAGGAGCCGAGGTGGCGCAGTGGTTAGAGTGCAGTACTGCAGGCTACTTCAGCTGACTGTTCAGCAGTTCAGTGGTTCAAATCTCACCGGCTCAAGGTTGACTCAGCCTTCCATCCTTCTGAGGTGGGTAAAATGAGAACCCAGATTGTTGGGGGCAATATGCTGACTCTGTGAACCGCTTAGAGAGTGCTGTAAAGCACTGTAAAGCGGTATTTAAGTCTAAGTGCTATTGCTATTGCTATTGATACATTCGTTCCTCCTCGCTCGGTCGGCGGGGAGCACCAGGAGGAGGAGGGAGGAGGAAGGAGGAAGGAGGAAGGAGGAAGGAGGAGAAGGAGAAGGAGAAGAGGAGGAGGAGGAAGAAGAGGAGGAAGGGGAGGAGAAGGAGGAAGGGGGCGGAGGAAGGAGAGGAGAAGGAGAAGAAGAAGAAGAAGAAGAAGAAATTTATTTTCACCTTTCCACCGTCCCCCCTTTTCCCGCTCTCGCTCTCTCTCTCTCTCTCTCTCTCTCTCTCTCTCTCCCTTTCGGCTCCTCCCGCCCCGCCAGCTCACCATCGCGTCGTAGCGCAGGCTCTTCATGAACTGCACCACTTCGCGCCCTTTGAAGTAGCTGAACCAGATGGTGCCCTGGTACTGATCCCCGGCGTCCAGGAGCAGCACGTTGCGATGCGTGGCGCGGATCTCCTGGATCTTGGTGGCCCTGCGCGCGACGCCCCCGTAGCAGTCCCGCCCGGTGCATTTGCCCGAGTCTCGGCTCGTTTGCTCTACGCGGGCGTGGACGTCGTTGGTATGCAGAATGGTGAGCTCGAAGGAGCCGGCGGCAACCGAGAGCGCGGCGCAAAACCAGACGGCTCCGACGAGGAGCCGCCGCATCGCCGAAGGGGCCCTTCCAGGGCAACCCTGAGCCCCGCGCCCTCGCCTCGGGGTCTGCATGGTGGCAACTCGGGTGCCTGTCCTCCTCCCTCGCCGGCGCCACCAAGCTCTTTTAGGCACAAGGGTGCGGGGGAAGAAGATCGGAGGAGGAGTTTGACCGGTGGTGTCCCAGCGCCGTCTTGTCAGCGAGCGCAGACTGGTATCTGGCTGAGTCCTTTACTCTTCCTTCCTCGTTCTTACTCAACTTTACTCTGGGATGACTCTTAAGGCAATTCGAATCCGATGCCCAGGTTGGGAGGAGGGATATTTGTGCTTATGCTATGAGCTTCAGCCCTGGTTCCATGGGTGAAAGTTAACACCTTCCAGGCATAAAACGGGACTTGATTAATAGATTCGTCCAGGCTGTTCTTCGGTGAAAGTTCCATCAGTTCCAATAGTTTAGTACCCACTGGATTCTAATGTGCCAAGAACCCGGAGACCTTCCATTCAAAGAAAAGTACAGTAGGTTGTGGTTTTACAGTAATCCTGCCAGATAAAATAAAATTTCAAAATCGGCACTTTCTCCAGCCAGTGGCAGTTGACTCCTATTAGCAAACAGGGTTTCTGCTAGGCTGTGGTTTCTAAAGGATTGTGGATGAAGGGATTTCCAGAATTTGAAACATCTGGTGAACTTTTCAGAAGAGAATCATTGGAACCTACTTTATTTAAAGTTCTCATGGCACATTTTTATCTCTATTACAAACCAAAGTGACACTTGTTCCTCTATCCTTCACTCTTCCATATGAAACCGTAGAAAGTAAAACACTGAATTATGAGCTGTGCTGGCGTACTTTTAAGCATATTCTGTTGAATTAAATGAGATGTGATCACAAGCATGTGTATTGGCAGGCCTCCACTCTCCTAGCCTTCCACAAAGCTTTGATAACCTACACCTGGCTTTCCCCCCAGCACTGGGATGTAATTGGATAATTACACCTTAGGAATTTGACTTGGCATACGCCATTATTGTTATTAATGCTTTAATCCAGGGCTGTCAAACTTGCGACCCGCGGGCCGGATGCGTCACACACTGGCCACGGCCACGCCTGGTTTAGCGAAGGGGAAAACAGTCACAATACATCACGTGATGCCGCCGTGATGATGCAAGTTTGACACTCCTGCTTTAATCTGCTTTATATTTTAATATAAATAATATTTTAATATGATTCTATGTGTTGCTTTAACTTTTGATTGGGAGCTGTCCAGAGTTGGTTAGAAGATGGGCGGCTACACACATCTTTTAAATAAATAAACTGACTAGGCCTGATGGGTGGATCACTCAAAAATTACTATCACTTAAAATCTGTTGTGATTCTCTTAAATAAGCTAATAATACTGGTTTGCACAGAGGTGAAATATAGGTCACAATTCAGTTTAGAGATTGTGAAACCAGAAAGTATTAGCCTTTTATATCAAGAATGCATAAGTTAGCTTTTGGGTGGCATGCTGAGAAAGTCTGTGATCAGAAATAAGTAGTTGAGTTAGGACATTCCTTTACATGTACATTTTGTTACTATTATACATATGATTACCTTCCAGTTGTGGATTTAATCATTGTCAGTCATCATCTAAAAAGGTACAAACTAGTAAAAAAATTTCAAGGTCACAGGCACACTGGCACCTTCAGTTATATATTAGTTTCATTTTATTTCAAAACACTTGTTTCTCTTCTTATCAATGCCTTCAAAGAAGCTTATGTCATGCTAATAAATCATCTTGCTAAATCTTCAAATTATGTTCTTGGGCATTTTGGAAAAAAAATCCTTTATTGCAACATAGTATCTAAATCCATAAGAAACATCTTTCAAAATCTACCCACCGACTTCAATGCATCAGAGTGAAAATTGTTTTTGTTAAAAGTCAGAAAATAAAAATAATAGTAAAAGAGACATTTGGTGGTAAAAGCAATATGATTCTGTCATCTCATATATCCTCTCTACTGCTTTTTACTGTGTAATAAAATCACTGTTAAATCCAAATGTCAGTTTAACACAGAAAAATCATTTTTCAAAATCACTCCATATGGAAAGAAAAATTGAGTAATTTTGGAAACCAGTTCATTTGGTATGATGGAAAATTTAGAAATCGATACTATTTAATTATACTAAGTTTGGATTTGATCAATGGAATCTTAAACAGTTTTATAGTTTTACCTGCAGTTTCCAAAGGTGAAATCTCTCTATCTCAGCTGACTGGAAAACAGTAAAATGGTTCACCACTGGAGGGTTTTCTTTTCTTTTTCAAGCCCAGATAAAGGTAAGAAGCTCAAAGTAAGAAAAATATAATTAGAGAAAAAAAGATGTCTTTTGGTTTTGAATAATTAACTTTCTATTTACAAAGCAAGTTCTATCGCCTTTGTGCTATTAAGGTACTCAGTGTAAAAATAGATTTGAAAGACATTAAAAATGGATGGATGGATGGATGGATGGATGGATGGGTCCTAACTAAAATGAAATTCAATGTAGAGGAATGTAAAGTCTTACACTTAGGCAAGAAAAAACAAAAGTACACATATAGATTGAAAGAAACAAGGATTAAAAGCAGTAACTGTGAGACGGATCTTGGAGTCTTACTGGACAACCAGTTAAATATGAGCCAGCAGTGTACGGCGGCAGCCAGGTGGATTTTTGGTTTGTCTGTTCCTTGCATCCCCAGATGGAATATTCAGGAAATGAATATTACAAATTGTTGCTACCTTTGATAAAATGTGGGAACCCCTTGATTTTCTGATCCTTGGAATTCCTGCAAATTGTTATTTCACATCAGCATGGAAACTGGGTCCTTCTAGTTTCTAGCTCTCAACATCAACATTTGAGGGGCTGCCACAGAGAAGGAGGGTTCAACCTATTCTCCAAAGCACCTGAAGACCAGACAAGGAATAATGGATGGAAACTGATCAAGGAGAGATTCAACCTAGCAATAAGGAGAAATTTTCTGACAGTGAGAACAATCAACCAACGGAACAGCGTACCTTCAGAAGTTGTGGGAGCTTCATCACTGGAAGCTTTCAAGAAGAGACTAGACTGCCATCTGTCAGAAATTATGTAGGGTCTCCTGCTTGGCCGGGGGGTTGGACTAGATGACCTACAAGGTCCCTTCCAACTCTATTATTCTATCTATTCTATACTGTAATTCAAAAAGAAAGAGGATAATTTGGGGACAGTAAAGTCGTTTGTTGTAACTGTATATACATGTCAAATGACCCACCCAGAGGAAGAAAAATGGCTTTTTTGGGAAAAGAATGATGCGAAAGCACAGCAGCAGGGAATTGTCCAGCGGGATAATGTACTAGTTGCTATTCAGATAGAACACTTTGCAAGGTGTTGCCCAACTATTGCAGTCCATTTTTCTTCAGTTATCTTAGATGAAGCCTTCATGAATAGAGCACAGAAGCATCTTAAATGGTATGCTCTGATTAAACCTCATTCCCTTTGTCTCCACCTAGGTCCCAAATCACAAAAATAGAGAAGCAAGTTATATAGTAAGAATAATCTTTACAGTTGACCTTTCCTTGAAAGTTGAGGTGTTAACCTGAAAGCACTTCTTATCTTGGATTTGATATACTGTTGACATTAAATCAAATCTTCTGCATATGTGTTCATATTAAATTTTACTTCCTAATTGTACTGGTTAATGACTGTTAACCTGATGTTGTAATAAAAACTGATATGATATGAATCAGGTCCTATAGAATACAGTGAGCTCATTTTAATTTCCACAAATACGGTAAGAAGCCTAGAAAGTAACATATTTCGAAAATGTGAAGTGGTGATATTGCACTCCCACGTTCCTGTCCTATAAACTTCCAGAGTCCATCTCCTCTCCTTAAAACACAGCAGTTCCAAATCGCAAACCATTTTTAATCCCTCCCACCTGTCTCTGTCAGCTGGAGTTGGAAACCAACTGTATAGGCAGTGTGAGATCTGCAAAAAGGAAATCATTTGTGGCTAAATATTTTCCTCTGACTAATTTGTGTATCTTTTGGTCTGGAATAGAGAGATGATGATGGCAAATACCTCAGAAATAGATGCATCATGCAGAGGTTTTCTTCCCCTGCTCACAGATTAAAACCAGGGGTGGGTTCCAAAAATTTCCACTACCACTCTGTGGGCGTGGCTTAGGGTTACGCCTGCGCGCGCTCCCCCGGTGCAAATCTGTGTCTGCGCATGCTCAGTCACTATAATCTGCCCGAAACACAGCTGAGGAACTGATCAGCTGTGCTTCGGGCGAAGAATAAATACGAGCAAAGAATAAAAGACAGCATTAAAAAGGGGGAGAGTGGGAGGGCCCTTTCCGAAGCAGCAGCAGAGCACAAACAGCCCAAAACGTAAAAAAGCCGCCAAAATATCACGGAAAAAAATGGCGCCCACGGACTGCCACCGACCAAGGCGGGTCCACGACGCCATCATGACGTCACCAGCGCCTCGCTACCGGTTCGGGCGACCCAGTATGAACCGGGAGGAACCCACCCCTGATTAAAACCATCTCTCATGTATCAGGATTCCAACTCAGAATTTCAAATAAAAACCCCCTGCTCATTTTGGAAATAAGTACTGTGTGCGCTATAGGTCTAAAAAAAGACAGATCCCTTTCTTATTATTTTGCTATCAGTTGACTATAAGCTTATAGAAGGTGCACAATTCTGTTCCAGTAAGATGTTCCTATTGTTGTTATGTGTTTGCTTGATGCTATAGGTAGTCCTTGACTTACGACCACGATTGAGCCCAACATTTCTGTTGCTAAGTGAGACATTTGTTAAGTGAGTTTTAGCCCATTTTACAACCTTTCTTGCCACAGTTATTAAATGAATCACTGCAGTTGTTAAGTTAGTAACATGGTTGTTAAGTGAATCTGGCTTCCCCATTGGCTTTGCTTGTCACAAGGTCACAGAAGGTGATCATATGACCTTGGAGACACTGCAACCTTCATAAATATGACTCAGTTGCCAAGCATTTGAATTTTGATCAGGTAACCAAAGGGATGCTGCAAGTCGTTCAGTGAAAACAACGGTCATGCAGGCATTGGGTATGTCTCGTTTAATGAAAAGAAGGACTAGGGGTGAGATGATAACAGTATTCCAGTATCTAAGGAGATGCCAGAAAGAAGAGTGGGCAAACGTATTATCCAAAGCATCCGAAGGCAGGACAGGAAGCAATGGATGGAAACCAATCAATCAATCAAGGAGAAAAGCAACCTAGAACTAAGGAGAAATTTCCTGGCAGTTAGAACAATTAATCAGTGGAATGATTTGCCTCCAGAAGTTGTGTGTGCTCCAACAGTGGAGGTTTTAAAGAAGAGATTGGACAACCATCTGTCTGAAATGATATAAGGTCTTCTGCCTGAGCAGGGGGTTGGACTGAAGACCTCCAAGGTCCCTTCCAACTCTGTTTTTCCGTTATTCTGTTATTTTTCAGTACCGTTGTAATTCAAACGGTGACTAAACAAATTGCTTAAGTTGAGGACTTCCTGTACATATGCAATTGCTTAATTACAGAATGCCCCACGGAAGAGCAGACATCCTGGTTCAGTGATTGTTGCAATAAAGATTGAGACGATGTAATAACAAGTGTGATTGGACAAAGTTTAAACAATCGCTATAGTTATTGGCTAGCAGAGCTATTAGTGTAATGCTTATGAGGTCCCCGATGAAATGTAATTTAGTTAGTTTTGTTTTTACCTGTCATTGTGAATGAAAATTTGGGGTCAGGACTAGAGATGTAAAATTTCCGGAAATTTTGAAGCTCGGAAAAAAACCCAGAGGTTTTTTTTTCCGGTTTTTTTTTTGGGGGGGGGGGGAACGGAATTTTCGGAAAAATTGAAAAAAATGCTACATTAGCACTTTTTTGTCTTTTTAAGATTGAAAGTCATTCTGTTACTTTAGGAACATAAAATATGACTATGCACAATTTGACTTGGAATAAAATTATCACAAGTAGCATAT
>QLTV01003675.1:1726368-1741871 GCA_003457575.1 Thermophis baileyi | reverse complement strand
GAAGCCGAGAGCCAGCGATGTCCTCCCTTCGAACCGGTCCCGTCGGCCGTGGAGGCCACACCCAGTACCTTCCAGGAGCTTCCATGCTCGAGCCCCGGAGCGGCAGCAGACCTGTCCGCACAGGCCGCTGCCTCACCACCAACTGAATTGCGCAGGTCTAGTAGGGCTCCAAAACGCCCCGCCTACCTGCGTGATTACGTATGCTGGACAGCTCCATCCAGGAGGGGAGGGGTGTTATGTTCTAACTGTTTAAACTGTGTTACATGGTTCCAACCAGGTCCAGCGTTTGAGCGGGAAAAAGCTCAAACGCTATTGGCTGGTCTGTCTGACAGCTCCCTATAAAAGGGCAAGCTGTCAGACTGCTCTTTGCTGGTTGCTGATACAAGAGCTGAAATAAAGAGCTGCTTTGGAAGTCTGTCTCCTGTCATCTCTACCCACTATCTAACAATCAGCATTCCCAATATGCCCCGCACTCTAACAAGATGGTAAATTCTATAATGTGCAAGCAGAAACCATATATAGCATGAGTTAAATCCATATCTCCTGAGAAATTGGTCCCTCTGATTTCAACAAGACTTAGTCTCAAAGTTACTAGCAAACAGTTCACACTCTTCTATATGTAGACCAAAGGTTCTCAGAGCATGCACAGCTGATCTTGAAAAGTAATCAGAGCCAGACTTGGTTAATACCTGGATGGTAGGCTGGTGAGATATCCCAGGCATTCAACCATCGTGGGATGTCTCCAAGAGGTCACTAGGTGTCAAGCTCAATTGATACATTTTACTCTTTTCTCTTGCTGATGGCCAGGGACTACTGAACCATTGAGAAGGATCTAATTTGCATTGAGTTTTTTTAAATTTTGGTTTTGAAATAATTTCTCTTTGAGAAAGGAAAATAAAACTCTTAACAATCTTATTCCAGGCTAGATTCAAATAAAACCTGGCCAAATTTTACATTGTTCTATTATAACTACTAAATCATGGGTGTCAAACTCACATCGTCATGGCGGTGTCACGTGACATATCGGGACTTTTTCCCCCTTTGCTAAACTCGGCGTGGGTGTGGCCAGCGCGTGACGCATCCGGCCCATGGGCCGGGAGTTTGACAGCCCTGTACTAAACCATGTATACATCTCATTAGATTCAATTGGATATTTTAACATCCATATTCAAAAAATATCATATTTTTCTCATATGCAATTTAGTCACATTTTTATAAAATTGCCAGTTTTTTCATAATATAAATCTCCAGAAGGTGAGGGAAAAGAAGCTGTAGGCTTCACCATTTCTGCTCTAAATGAAATAGCTGTCTCATGATATTTTAAAAACTTGGTTCATTGCTTTTGACCTGAAGGAGTTTGTGTGTGTCTCTGTATGTACGTATGTAACAATATAACAGGCTGCAACGTATCAAAAATTGTGTAGTATCAGTGTAGTAGGTTATGATCAAGTCTAATATGTTTTATTTTTATTTTTAAAGCAGCACCCTGTTTACTATATGTACACAGATGGAAATACCCCACTGTTGAGGATTGGTTGATGAGGTTGACAGAGGTTGATGAAGTTGACAGATTTTGATGAAATGGATAAATTCTTTAATTAAAGACATTATCTACATTTTTGAGGGGCTTTTTGAGTAAAAATGGAAAAAAATGAATGTGATTTATAGTTTTGATAATTAGATAGAAGAAATTATGGAAGGAAGAGTAATATGTAACTGTAGGGAGGGATTGAAACAATTTATAACTGATGTGAATATATCAGAAACCACATATTTATATCTTTTTTCTTTTCTCTTTTTTGTAATGTTTTTGCAACTTTTTTCTTGCATTGTTTGTGTTTTCTTTGGTTTCTTTTTCTCTTTTCTTCCTTACTTTATATTAGTTTGTATTAGTGTTTATCTTCTTGTTTAAAGGTTTCCATAAAAAGTATATATTTTGTGTTATATACACATGTAAAGCAATAGCCTTTAATTTTCATCTGAAGCAAATGGTTGCTGTTTTTAAATACACTACCCAGCATATGCATAGAGAAATACCAAGTGCCACTTTTCTGTTTTAAATAATTTTACTTAAAGGTACTAGCAATACCAATAGCAGTTAGACTTATATACTGCTTCATAGTGCTTTTACAGCCCTCTCTAAGCGGTTTACAGAGTTAGCATATTGCCCCCAACAATCTGGGTCCTCATTTTACCCACCTCAGAAGGATGGAAGGCTGAGTCAACCTTGAGCCGGTGAGATTTGAACCGCCGAACTGCAGCTAGCAGTCAGTTGAAGTAGCCTGCAGTGCTGCACTCTAACCACTGCGCCACCTCGGCCGTGTTTCCCCGAAAATAAGACCCTGTCTTATATTTTTTTGAACCCTGAAATAAGCGCTTGGCCTTATTGCCATGCACTCAAAAGCCCGATTGGGCTTATTATCAGGGGATGTCTTATTTGGGGGGAAACAGGGTATTAGCATCCTTGAGTTTAAAAATATAGGTTCCCATTTTGTGCACTGTAGAGATAACAGCAACTTAATTTGGGAGTAGAAGATTGAAACGAGGGGAATATTATATTTATTAAAATTATACATCTACATCCGATACTATTGTTCTAATAAAAATCCTCCCCCACCTTCATGGTTGAAAAAATATTGGAAGATTTAATTATGGATTTGATAAGTTGTAAAAAAAATTCTTATATGGTGGAGTAAACTGAGGAAAATAACAAAGTTTTGTAAAAAATGGCAAACTTAACAGATAACAAAATATTGAAGCAAATTAGTCTGAAGAGTTACTACTACCATCATCCTATACTGGCAGACTGATAAGTAACCAAAGATTTATTATGACTCACCAATAGTGTTAACTATAATTCCCTAATTTGCTGTGTGAAATTGACTCAGTCCATCTGTGACAGTGTATCTATGAAGATGCATCTTAATAATCCATCTAGATCATTATCCACCCAGTCCACTTGCAGGGGGTGGTTAAGACCAGGCTAGAAAGCAGGAGATTGTGAGTTCTAGTCTCATGTTAGCCACAAAAGCCAGTTGGGTGATTTGAGGCCAGTCACTCTCTCTCAGCCCAAGCCACCCCATAGGGTGACAGTTGTAGGGAAAATAGGAGGAGGAAGGTGTGTTGGATATGTTTGCTGCCTACAGTTATTTGTAAAAATAATAAAGGTGAGATACTAACTAACTAACTGAACAAAACTTGCCATTTCTTTAAATGTTGATTTCTCCTCCCTTATGCCTTGAAGTCTAAAAGTCTCTTCTTTGTATATGGCACCATTTGATGGGTTTCTCTTGATTGCATCTTGAGAATTTTGTGAGATCTATCACAGGTCCCCATTGTCATTCACACCATTTCATTACATCATGTTACCAGACCCAGTTCCTGGCTGGTTAGCTGAATGCAGCCAGTAAAAAATGTCTTCTTTAATGCAACGATGGAGTCCACTGACAAGAAATCTGTAGACAATAGATGCTCCAACAATTCCTTTTGGGAAGGAGAACCTATTTTTATAATATCTCTCCCCCATTTTTGATATTGCATTTAATTAATTGAAATATACCCCTTTTTACAGTGATATTCAGAATACCTGGCCTTTCCTTGCATATTATTTATGGTCAACTTGTCACTGTCCAGATGTTTCCATCACTCTATATGCAAAGCTAAAAGAGAACATACCCCATCTAGTGGTGGACATGGATGGTGCTCCTTCATGTGCATACAGAATACAGAACATTCAGAACACAGAATAACATAATTGGAAGAGACCTTGGAGGTCTTCTAGTGAGTCCAGGCCATCCCCCTGCTCAGGTAAGAGACCTTATACCATTCCAGACAAATTATTGTTCAATCTCTTCTTAAAAACCTCCACCCACAACTTCTGGAGGCAAGCAGTTCCATTGATTATTCTCATTGGCAGAAAATGTCTCCTAAATTCTGGATTGAATGTCTCCTTGATAAGTTTCCATCCATTACTTCTTGTCCTGATCTCAGGTGCTTTGGAGAATAGGTTGACCCCTTCTCTGTGACAGACCCTCAAATATTGTAAGGCTGCTACCATGTGACCCCTAATCTCTCTCTTTGTTAGACTAGATATGCCCAGTTCCTGTAATTATTCATCATATGTTTTAGCCTCATTGTGCGATCCTTCTGGAGAACATCTATCTGTATGGCAAAAGTCACAACCCTAACTTGTTCGCACATCATCATGATTTTCTTAATTTTTTTTGCTGCTTGATGCTGTTCAGTAAATAGTATTCGTTTGTTATGCATAGGAATTGTGTTGAAAGGAGGAAAGAACTTCTACTCAGAAAACCAAACTGTAAACCACAGACCCAAAAGCTATGTATTTGCAGATCTGTGAGGTGGTAATTGAACAAAATCCATGCAGATTTTCCCAGTATTTCCCTGTTCCAAAATATTGTTTGTCCTAGCACGCATAGTGGGATATCCTATACCAACCTTGGCAACTTTAAGACTTGTGGACTTCAACTCCCAGAATTCCTCAGCCAACAAGTCTTAAAGTTGCCAAGGTTGGAGACCCCTGTCCTATACGACTCTCATTGGATGAGTGATTCTTCAAACTGCCCCACTCTGCTTTTTGATTACAATTTTTTTTTTAGTTTTTAAACAATTTTGTATTTAAAAAAGTTAGCATTCTGCAAAGCCTTTATTTCCAAAAATATCCTGTGATTCTATATAACTCTTTTAGGGTTTCTTAGAAAATAAAAATAGTAAATGACCACAGACTAGTGCTTTATAATTCCAAGAATAAAAAGTGTGGCAGACAATCATTTGTCTTCCACAAAGTTAATGTTTTCTGTTTGGCGGTGTCAAACACAGCAATAATTTTTTTGCATACATAAGCTTCCACACCCTTTGCAGCCATTTTCTTAGACTGTCCATAATGTGCTTTCAAAGGTACCCACTGTCCCCAGAGGCTCACGAGCTCCTGTTCAGCCTTATTACCGAAGTCAAGGGCTCAGACTATGCTGTTTATCTGGGGGAATTCCTTTGATACTGGTGAGCAACAAGTCACACAATTCACTTCTCCTCTAATGCCAACTATGGTATTGTAAAAAATCTACAATAATTTCTCCCGTTTTGGAAGCTGGGCATCCTGTTGTACAGATTTTTATTTTGAAATGACAAACACGCAAGTTATCAATAGAAGTAACAACAGGTAGTACTGGAGCCCAAAATTTATGTTGCTAAGTGAGAAATTTGTTAAGTGGATTTTACCCCGTTTTACAACTTTTCTTGCCACATTTGCTAAGTGAATCACTGCAGTTCTTAACTTAGCAACATGGTTGTTAAGTGAATCTGGCTTCCCCATTGACTTTGTTTGTCAGAAGGTCGCAAAAGGGGATCACATGATTCCGGGACACTGCGACCGTTGTAAACAGGAATCAATTGTCAAGCATCCAAATGTAAATCACATGTCCATGTGGATGCTGCAATGGTCATAAGTGTGAAAAACGGTCATAAGTTACTTTTTTCAGTGCCGTTGTAACTTTGAACGGTCACTAAATGAATTGTTGTAAGTCGAGGACTACCTGTATATTGTTGAAACACATTTTCTTTCTACATCTAATTACACGCATAGTCTCATGCACAAAACTAGGCCTTTTGATTCTCATCAATTATTTTTATTTGGTCTCCTTTCTACAGAATGCCCTTAAAATGACAAATCTCAAGTGCTCTTTATCCAACATCCTGCCCACCATTCTTTCTGAACAGTTTACCTCTTAATTGTATTGCCAGAGTTGAATTGATTGTTCCCTAATCTGGCTATTCTGCTTTTCCCTGTCCCGCCTTCCCGCATCTGCACCAGTGGTGGTATTCAATTTTTTTTTACTACCGGTTCTGTGGGCGTGGCTTGTTTGGTGGGCGTGGCTTAGTAGTCATGTGACTGGGTGGGCATGGCTTGGTGGCCATGTGACAGTGGGTGTGGCTTGGTGGTCATGTGACAGCAGGCGTGGCCTGGTGGCCATGTGACTGTATGGGCGTGGCTTGGTCATGTGACTGTGGTGTGGTTAGGTGGTCATGTGACTGGGTGGGCGTGGCTTGGTTATGTGACTGGGTGGCGTGGCTAGGTGGTCATGTGACTGGGTGGGCGTGGCTAGGTGGTCACGATCCTAGTTCCCCCTATGAGGATTCCTGCATCCGGACCTTTTGCAATCCCCCAAAGGGTCAAAGGAAATCAGATTCCATACAGCTCTGAACCCTTAAGGCAAACCAAATACAAGTGGTCCTCGCTTAATGGCCGGTTGCTTAGCAAGTGTCAAATTTACGACTGACTTCCCCAGAGCTACTTGACCTGTTTTTGGAGTTTTGACAGCCATGCACACACATTTATGACCAGTTACAACATCCCACACAGTTATGTGACTGAGGTTTTCTATGTTTTTTGCCAGTTTCCAACAATTCCTTCTGGTTTTTGTTTAAAAATGCCCATTGGGGAAAATGGACTTGTTTAACAACCACAGTGTTCGCTTAATGACCACAAGGTTCACTTAACGGCCATGGTGTTTGCCTAACTCAGGGGACTGCAACCTTAAACACTCAAAGAGCCATTTTTCTATTTTCTTTTAAACAAGTATCTCTCTTTCTTGTCTCTCTTTCCCTGCCCCCCGCTCTCTCTGTCTCTTTTCCTCCCCCCTCTCTCTGTGTGGGTCTCTCTTTCCCTTCCCCCTCTCTTCTCTCTCTCTTTCCCACCCTCCCTCCCTCCCTCTCTCTCTCTGTCCATGGAGGGGGGAAAGGAACCTCTGAACTGGTGCTGGGTGGTGGGAATCTGAGGCCGGAGGCTGATGAGCCAGGTACTGAAGACCAGATGGGGGCAATCCCGCAGTCTCCCCAAAAATAATAGGTGTCTTGTCACTTGCGAGTGCTTCTGGTGAGGAGCAAGAGAAGCGCGAAGGCAGGAGGCTTGGTGGGTGTCAGACAGGCGGCGAGCGCTTCGCGGCTCCTAAGAGGGGTCAAGCCTCCCCGCTCACAACATCTTCACCTGAGGGCATCACCAGCAGCCGCTTCCTGCATCAGGAGCTCCCTGCTCTTCCCGCTGCTGCTCGGCCTCCTCGATTCGCGGAGGCAGGAGGTGGCAGTTTCTTTCGCTGCCTGCGAGCTGCAGGTGGAGAGCAGCAGAGCGAGTAAGCCAGCAATCTACCGGCTGCCTCTAATCTGCAGTTTACCCGTGAGCACCATGCTCATGAGTAAACTGCTCACGAGTAAACTGCAGATTAGAGGCAGCCGGCAGATCGCTGGCTTATTCGCTCTGCTGCTCGCCGCCTGCAGCTTGCAGGCAGCAAACAAAACCGCTGCCTCCTGCCTCCGCACATCGAGGAGGCCGAGCAGCAGCGGGAAGAGCACGGGAGGTGCAGGAAGTGGCTGCCAGCTTGCCGGGCTGCCCCCCCGTCCCCGCCACGGCTGTAATGGTGGCTTCAGGAGATGCTGGCAGGCGGGGAGGGGGCCGCCTGGCCCAGAAAGTTTTGTAGCCACGTGGCTGTGAAGCTTGCCAGGCTGCCCCCTCCATCCCCACTTTGGCTGCAATGGCGGCAGCTTTGGGAGACGCTGGCAGGCAGGGAGGGGGCCGCCCAGCCCGGCAAGCTTCGTAGCCACGTGGCTGCGAAGCTTGCCAGGCTGCCCGCACTCCCCGCCGTGGCTGCAATGGCGGCGGCTTCAGAAGACACTGGCCTGGCGGGGAGAGGGGGTAGGCTAGCGCGAATGCTTACCTGTGTGTAGGCAGGAGGAGGCAGTTCTGTGGATGCACGTGGCAAAAGCGAGGCAGGGCGAGCATCTGAGCGGGGGACCGGTTCAGGGGCGTGGTGACCCAGCGGTCGCTACCAGTTCGGTGACCTTGGCCAAATTTCCGCCAGTGGTTCACGCAAACCGGTGCAAACCGGCTGAATACCACCTCTGATCTGCACCCCATCCTACCTTTCCATCAACCATTGCTTTCTCCATTCCCTATCTGGCCATTTCCCATCCTTCTTCACCCCCCTCCCCCACAGTTTACTGACACATTATTAAATATTAGTTTATTTATAAATTTATTTATTTATTAACTTCTAACTGCCCACTTAGAAGTTCAAAAGCATACCAATGCAAGTAGATAAATAGGTAATGCTTTGGTGGGAAGGTAACAATGTTTCTTATGTCTCACCATATAGTTATGCTGGCCACATGACCATGGAAGTATCTTTGGACAATGCTAAAAAACCCGGAGATGAGCACCACCAAAGTCGAGCATGACTGGACAAGGGAAACTTTACCTTTATCTTTTTTATTAGCAGTACCTTTGTGCTCAAAAGCCTTTGGGAAAGAAGGAGATATGGTAAGGGTGGATCATGCAGTGCCAATGCCTTCTTTGCATTCCATCACACTCCAAAACACAATAATGCAGGGTGTGCCCCTACTTATAATGTGTGCCTTCTGTGCCTGTAGCTACCTTTCTTTCTTCTCTGGCAAAAAATATTATTATTATCATTTCTGTGGTTGCCTTTTGCTTTTCTGTATCATCTATATTTTCCCTACCCCTGAATGATAGCCTTTCATCACAGCAGGAAGCCCATTCCTTAAAGTCTTCCCAAGAGTTCTTTATTAAATTAGAGCCAAACCAATTTATGTGAGCATAAAGAGATGAAAAATGGATTAGTTAGTGGCAGAGGGTCCAGGCTGCCAAAATGAGCAGGCTTGCTTGTCCCTTCACACAACCGTTGTTTGTTCAATTTGGCTTTCAGAAGAAACCCAGACTTTCCCAGTTGGCTATGGATGGATGTAGACTTGTGAACATTTTTTTCAATGTCAGATTATTCTCAGCACCCAAATGGTTCAGTTTTTCTTTGTGCAAGAGATGAAAACAATAATTAAGTCCATAAAGATGGAAAACAAAATATGGGAATGCTGCCAGCTGCCCTGCAAATTTCTTCCTCCTTTATTTTCATTTCACCACAGCCACTTCAAAAGACACTGAACCAAAGCATGTGAAGTCTACTTGCACACATCTTGCAAGAAAGACTTACAATTGACCAATTGAGAATATTTGGAGGATAATAGTGTCCTATCAGCTTCCCTGCTTGGCATTCTTCAAATGGACTTGAAGCCATCTCTTATCATGCCCTAGCGCAGAAATGATTTGTGTAGGGAAAAACTGATTATAGTATCCAATACTAGACATTTAAGAGTAAGACAGCCAAGGGTCTTCACTTCTTCCATCCTTTTGTGCTCCTACATCTTTTGAATATGAGTAATTGTAGAGAAAGTATGAATACTATATGCTGCACAGCAAGAATGTATTTATTTATGTACAAACTTTATATGGGTGCACATCTTACATATGAACTTTGGGTGGCTAACAGAGGTGGGTTCCTCCCGGTTCGGACTGGTTTGGCTGAACCGGTAGCAACCCGCTGCTGACGTCATGGAGCTGGTTCGGTTGGTGCCGGTCCGTGGACGCCGCCATCTTTTTTTTGTTTTTTGTTTTGTTTTTTGTTTTTTTGAAAAAAAAAATTCTGGGAATTTTTTTTAATTTTTTTTCTTCTGCGCATGCGCAGAAGCCGAGTTTCTGGCACTGCACATGCATCGCCATCTTGTTTTTGGCTCTTTTTGGGGGGATTTTTTTTGGATTTTTTGGCACTGCGCATGCGCGAAGCATGCGTGTGCGCCCATGAGGCATGGCCACGTGGTGAGGGAGGAAGTGAACCGGCAGCGAGGTAAGTTAGAACCCACCCCTGGTGGCTAATAACAATCAACCACAAACAATTGAATAAAATCCCAGTAAGTCAAACAAAAAGCAGAATTAAAACAGACTTAAAAACAGATTTACAAAGATTCCATGGCAGCAGTTTTATACAGAACACTCAACCTAGCCAAATACACTAAGAGCACAATTCCCAAAATCATGGAACTCCTCAACTGCTGTCTCACTGCCTACTTTCAGTTTGATGGACAAGCACACCAACAAATCAAAGGGACACCCATGGAATCACCATTCACAGGAGTCATAACAGAGGCTGTAATGCAGCATCTAGAAACTATAGTACTCTCACACATACAAACAAAATAATGGATTTGTTACATAGGTGATACCTTTGTGGTAATAAAAAGGGGACAACCAGAGAATGAAATTCACAAGGGAAAAAGAAAACAACAACATGCTGTCGTTCCTGAATATCCTCATCAGTAGAGGAAATGGCAGCAAATTAGAAACACAAGTCTATTGAAAAACAACTCACACTAACCAGGTGCTCCATTACCAAAGTATCAATCCAACAGTAGTTGTGTAAGAACATTATTCAGATGAGCACAAAAGCATTAAAACAACCCAGAACACTAGAAAATGTAAGTAGGCCACCTAGTCAACATCTTCCAACCATACAACTTTATCAAAAAGTTCTTGACCACTCAACCCAATACAGCACAACTAACTCATGGTATAAAAAGGATAGCCACCATTACATACATACATACATACATACATAGATACATACATACATACATGAAATAACCAATAGACTATCACCACATAGCGCTGCAACATCAACCCAAAAAAGCCAGTAGCCCAAGAGGAAAAAAATAGGATTCATCTACAACATAGAATGTAAGGATTGTAACAACCACTGTGTAGGACAATCAGGCAGAAACTAGAGAGAACATCCATGAATAGCAATAGCAATAGCCCTTAGACTTATATACCGCTTCATAGTGCTTTACCGCCCTCTCTAAGCGGTTTACAGAGTCAGCATATTGCCCCCAACAATCTGGGTCCTCATTTTACCCACCTCAGAAGGATGGAAGGCTGAGTCAACCTTGAGCCGGTGAGATTTGAACCGCTGAACTGCAGCTAGCAGTCAGCTGAAGTAGCCTGCAGTGCTGCACTCTAACCACTGCACCACCTCGGCCCTTCACTAACTAACTAACAGTCAGAAAACATGAAAACTAACACTAACTAACAGTCAGAAAACATGATGACAACTCCTTAATTTCACCACACATGGAAAGACTTAACCATAGTTACACATGGGAAAATGTGAGCATCCCAGACCAAAATAAATCCAAAAATGCTATGCAATTCCTGGAAGCTTAGCATTCAGACAAGTCAGCCACATAGAAATAAATCATATTTACACACCATTCAAAAGAGACAATTAAAACGCTAAGAAGGAAACAAAAAGAATTAAAATAACCATAATGCCATAACTGAGGCACCATATAACTGACTCGTTATACATACCAAGGTTGAGTTCCTCTAATAGGCAGGCTGAATGCCAGGGGAAAGGCCAGGTTTTTACAGCCTTCTGGAAGGCTGAGAAAGTCAAGATCTTCTAGATATCACAGAGGAGGCTGTTTCATAGGCAAAGTGCCAGAGCAGAGAAAGCATGATCCCCGGGTCCCATAAGACAACATTATTTAATGGAGGGACTTGGAGCACACCTTCCTTGTCAGATCTGGTGGAACAGGCATGGAAATAGGCAGGCTGCCAAGTAATATGGCCCTTTGTCATCCCCATCTTTAAAGGTGACAATCAGCACCTTGAATTGCACCCAGAACAACTGCTGTGTAATCAGGCAAATTTCCCCCCAGTACTCAAAATATTTATCTCCCTGGCTTCTGTTTGTCACAGAAATGCCAACTCTAAAAACCAGGTTACATCTTTTAATTATTATTATTATGGTTTGTCACATAATCCACCAGATGTTCAGGCTGGTTTTGGCATTTTTGTTCAGTCCTATTCTATCAAGTCCTTCCCGAGGACCCAGAATAAGATGTTGATATTTGATGGTGTTAGAGTTATTGTCGCAGGATGTAAGTTCTTCTGAGTAAAGCTGCCTTTTGCAATTGACTGATGTTGAATTTGTCAATGCCGATGGTGTTCAAGTGGTGCTCCAGTTTTGGGATTGCACCCAAGGTGCGTTTTACTATTGATACTACTTTTGCTTTTTTTTTTTTTTGTCGTTCTATTTTTTTTTATTTTTTTATTTTTGCAGGTCTTTGTATTTTGTTATCTTCTCCAGTTTTCTTTTCTGTTCTGCTGTCTCCAGGTATTGTCACGTCCATTATTATTATTTCTTGATGGATCATTCCAGTATTCATTTTTTTTTTACAAATTCCCTCATATGTTACCACTGCTTGAAACAAATGCTCAAAAATATCATCAGCATTTGTTGCAGCTAAAATTTGCTAAAATATGTTTTAGTCTCCAGGCCTTTAATAATCTTAGTTGCTCTAGGATAAATCTTTAGTAAGACCACACCTGGAATATTGTATCCAGTTTTGCTCACCACATGACAAAAAAGATGTTGAGACTTTGGAAAAAGTGCAGAGAAGAGCAACTAAGATGATTAAAGGCCTGGAAACCAGAGGTGGTATTCAGCAGGTTCTGACCAGTTCTGGAGAACCGGTAAATACCACCTCTGACTGGCCCCGCCCCCATCTATTCTCTGCCTCCCGAGTCCCAGCTGATCGGGAGGAAATGGGGATTTTGCAGCAACCTTCCCCTGGAGTGGGGAGGGAATGGAGATTTTACAGTATCCTTCCCCTGCCACGCCCACCAAGCCACGCCCACCAAGCCACGCCCACCAAGCCACGCCACGCCCACCAAGCCATGCCCACAGAACCGGTAGTAAAAAAATATGAATCCCATCACTGCTGGAAACTAAAACATATGAAGAATGGTTGCAGGAATTGGGTATGGCCAATTTAGAGAAAAGAAGGACTAGGGGTGACATGATAGCTGTATTCCAGTATTTGAGGGGCTGCTACAAAGAAGAGGGCATCAACTTATTTTCCAAAGCACCAGAGGGCAGGACAAGAAACAATGGATGGAAACTAATCAATGAGAGAAGCAACATGGAATTAAGGAGAACCTTCCTAACAATGAGAACAATTCACTTTCAGAAATTGTGGAGGCTTTTCAGAAGAGACTAGACAGCCACTTGCCTGAAATGGTGTAGGCGTAGGGTCTCCTGCTTGAGCAGGGGGTTGGACTAGAAGACGGCCAAGAGCCCTTCCAGCTCTATTCTGATTGGTTGATGGATGGATGGATGGATGGATTGATTGCCTTAAACATTTTGACCAGAATTCCTCTTCAGGGGCTGGAGAGATAAAGAAGATGGCAAGGATGTAAAGGATAAATTCATTTGCAGAATCACAATCCCCAGAGTTTCTGAAATAGAAACAGTCCAGTAGAGAATGTAATTGCCTTAATCTGTAGAAAACTCCATCACTGTAAGACAGTAACAACCAAATGAGATGGTTAAAAGCAGGCTGAGGTTTACTCAAGCCATGACTTCAGACTTCAGAATAGACCCAAAGACACTGGTACAAACTCCAGGTAACAGTCTGGCAATTGGCAATCCCCCCCCCAATCCAACCCACCTCACCACCACACAAAAAAGTCTAAATGTTTCAGAATTGGGTTGCGGAACATCCACAATAAAGATTTTTTTAAAATGTTTTTATTGAACATATTTCAACATTTACACCACGTTTCCACTCTTTACAGCGTTCCAGTATCAGTATCCCTCATAATTTCATAATAGTTCTTTCAGTTTTCTTTCTTTCCAATTATATACATCGCTGTTCTATATAGTATATAGATATTCATAGATACATATTTTCATAATAGTTCTTTCAGTTTTCTTTCTTTTCAATTATATACATCGCTATTCTATATATTATATATATATATATATATATATATAATATCTTTTAGCTTTACATTGTATCTGTATTCATAAATATATATAATACCTTTTCCCTTTAATATAGCTCTTACATAACCTTTATGTATGATCTTTATATCTATTTTCTAGCCATTTATACCATATAATCCATATCATATAATATTCCGTTTCTTCTCTGTCTTTTAGTTCCATAGTTAACCTGTCCATTTCTGCGCAATCAAGCACCTTTTTTATTATCATTCCATCCGAGGGAGTGTTGTTCTGCTTCCAAAAGCTATTCTAGCCGCAGTTTTTATATGGAGTATGATACATTGAATTTTCTTGCATGGGTTTTCTATAGCAATAGCACTTAGACTTATATACCGCTTTATAGTGCTTTACAGCCCTCTCTAAGCGGTTCACAGAGTCAGCATATTGCCCCCAACAATCTGGGTCCTCATTTTACCCACCTCGGAAGGATGGAAGGCTTAGTCAACCTTGAGCCAGTGAGATTTGAACCGCTGAACTGTAGCTAGCAGTCAGCTGAAGTAGCCTGCAGTACTGCACTCTAACCACTGCGCCACCTCGGCTCAGTTATATGCCTAATAAAAATAGTTCCGGTTTCAACTCAATTTTTTGTTTTGTGATTTCCTCTAGCCATTTCCTTATTTTAATCCAAAATTTTCTGGCTTCTGGACATGTCCACCACATATGGAAAAATGTACCTTGTTTGTTTTTACATCTCCAGCATTCCGCTGATCTATTCTAAAGAATTTTAATGGCAAAATGTGTAAATTCATTGAAGAGGGTGCAAAAAGAGTTTTGAGACCATGTGTCACTTATGGACTGAAGCGAGCCATCCTTGCTGCAACCCACAGCCCTGGAATTGTTTCTCCAGCTACATATTTCTACATGAAGAGATTTGGAGCATAATTCAAGAGAGAGGATTGATTCCATAATAGATAACTTCTTTGATAATCTTTCCAAATACAGATCTTTCTATTTCATCTATTTTGCAGTGTAGATGTTGCCTTAAATTAACAAAAAGGATCTCTGGTGTGACTCTGTTTTCTATATCCTTCTATCTTTAGATTATATTTTACAAAAATATATAGTTATATAAATATCCAAAGGCATAATCACAATTATGATTCTCACCAGATGATATCCTATTTGATTTGCAAGCAAATATCCCAACACAGTCTCAAACTGCCTTTCCCTTATGATATTAACCACAGTATCTTTCAAGCACGTTAATTGTACTACCAAGATGTTTCTTCCAATTGCTGATATCCAATGTTGAAGAAAAAAATATTACTCACATTGGAAGATAAAGGAAGCAAATTTTGAATTTAAAGGATCTGTGGGCAAAATTATTTCCTTAATTTTTTTCTGGTTTGCAACACAAATACCAGATTCCATCCGAAAAGGAAGGAATGAATGAATGAATGAATGAATAAAAAAGAAGAAAGGAAGGAAGGAAGGAAGGAAGGAAGGAAGGAAGGAAGGAAGGAAAAAGTAAAGAAAAGAAAGAAAAGAAAGAAAGAAAAAGAAAGAAGAAAGAAAGAGAAAGAAAGAAAGAAAGAAAGAAAGAAAGAAAAAGAAAGAAAGAGAAGGGGCAGAGGAGGAGAGGAGGGGAGGGGAGAGAGGAGAGGAGAGGAGAGAAGGAGGAGAGGAGAGGAGAGAGAAGAGAAGAGAAGAGAAGAGAAGAGAAGAGAAGAGAAGAGAAGAGAAGAGAAGAGAAGAGAAGAGAAGGGAAGAGAAGAGAAGAGAAGAGAAGAGAAGAGAAGGGAAGAGAAGAGAAGAGAAGAGAAGAGAAGAGAAGAGAAGAGAAGAGAAGAGAAG
>QLTV01003675.1:1715711-1726345 GCA_003457575.1 Thermophis baileyi | reverse complement strand
GAAAGGAAAGGAAAGGAAAGGAAAGGAAAGGAAAGGAAAGGAAAGGAAAGGAAAGGAAAGGAAGCATAGCAGGCATATGGCAGTTCCTGACAGCTAAGAATGGATTCCCCATCTGAAATCAATAAATAGCACTTTGGGAGAAAAATATGTTGTAAAGTTGACAATCCTGAAGTACTAAAACAATTCTTCAACTGTGGAGTCCTTGCAGTCAATCAGCTCCAGACCAAACGACAGTGGGATCTGGAATCTCTCCCATAGTAGTGCCTGCGCATCAGAATAGCTCATTATTCTGACAATGTTAATTCATTAATCATTGCAGATACTTTTATTGTGCCTTCTTTGAAGCTCTCTGCATGTTTTCTTTCCCTTTTCAGATGAAATGCGGTCAATTATAGCAAGGCATAGTATATCACAGCTAAGAATCTGTCCCATGTTAAATTTATTTCTACTACCAATTCACTAACATTTCCCAATGCTTTTGCAAGGAACGCTACATGTTTTGGTCTTACTAGACCAAAATGCAGTTCCTGGAATACTGTACAACATGGCCTTCACCACATTGTGAAGCAAGTTTGGTTCTATGATATTTAAAACTTTGTGTGATTTTTGCAGAAGCAGGCACTTAAAATCTGTGCTTTCACATATGCAAAAAAACCCTACCGCTTGTAATTTGCAGATTGATCAGAAACAGGACTGAAAACTGATGTGGGCTAAAAATAGATAAATCCATTCATTCATCTGTCCATATACTTTCAGGCATTATGCCAAGCTATTTCAGTTCTGATACAGCTCTGGAGTGAAATCCTTTTCCAAAATTTGATTTTTGTCTAGACTGACTTTTCTTCTCTTCTTACTCCCATTCCTTTAACCACTTAGTGGCTTCTGTTGGAGAATGCAATAGAATTCATATTTTCAAATTAATTGTTTTCCTTTTCATTCCTGGCTGCTTCTACAGTTAAAGTTGAAATAGTTTCTTGGCCTCTTTATTATTTGCACACTTAAAGATGCATAAAGGAACATCAGGAAAGCTTGATGGTTCATCATTCTATCAAATGATACCAAGGAATTTACCACAGATCCAGCTAAATACATGCTGGAAAGCAGATGTGGGATCCATAGTTGGATGATGAACTCTCACACAAACGAGTGCCTTTTCTGTCCTTTGGGAGGAGTGCAATGAGTGTAGTCCCTGAATTGACAATATTGCCTGAAGATGAACATCAAAAAAGTTTGACAAGCAAGCAAGGCAAAAATAAATAGCAAAAACTGAATTGATTTAAATAGTTGAATAATAATGTAAAATATTCTGTCATAGGTATGTATGTACGGTATGTATGTACTGTATGTATGTATGTATATACAGGTCAGGTTTATATATAAACTGAGTTTATATATAAACTCAGTCAGGTCAAGTTTATATATAAACTCAGTCAGGTCAAGTTTATATATAAACTCAGTCCAATTCACCTCACAGGGCTGTTGTTATTTTGGGAAAAATAGGAGAAAAAAAGGTATATTGAATATATAGATATAGATAGATATAGATATATCTTCAATATACCTTTTTTCCTCCTATTTTCCCCAAAACAACAACAGCCCTATGAGGTGAATTGGACTGAGAGAGAGAGTCACTGACCCAAAATTATGCAGCTGACTTTCATGGTTAAGATGGGACTAGAACTCAGTCCCCTGCTCTCTAGCCTGGTGCCTTAATCACTGGACCAAATTAGCTCTCTATCTTGTATTCATCTGTCAACAACCCCCACTCCTCATTACTTTGGTTCACTTAATTGTACTCAACATTTGAACAAATATTCACTTCTCTCTATGAGTCACAACTTATAGGAACTTGTTTATCTTCCAAGAATAAACCTGGGATCACTTGTCATTTTCCATCTCCAACCTTTCCGGGTTGGTGGCCCAGCCTGGCGAGGGGGAGAGGGGGGAAGAGGGGATGGTTTTGTATGAGGGGCAGGCGTGTGCGCGCATAAAGCTTCATTTGTGTGAGTGGCAGCCACACATGCCCACCTCTTGCGTGAGTGGGACTGTGAGTGCTGGTGTCTGCCGCTCACACAAGTGGGGCGCCCACCGCTTGTGCAAGTCGCACGTGGATGCAGGCCCGCCACTCATGCGACCTGGTTGCAAATAGGCTATGGCCCGGTAGTGGGCCGTGGCCCACAGGTTGGGGATCTCCAATCTAGAATTTTGGTTTTTCTCTCTTATTTCTCAAATCTTGCATAGCAGAGTGATATATTCTGACCCATTATCTCCTCAAATCACATAGCCAAAGTACATGCATTTCTGCTTGCTGTTCATCACCTCAGGTGGGTAGTCCTGGTGAAAGATGGACTGTTTTTTTTCCTGCAGTCCATACTATTGTACTGACCATCTCCAGATCTATAATTCAAAGACCTGTCTTCCTTATCCTACTTTTTCTCAATGTCCCAGACAATGTACATCCATGCATTCAGTCAAAATTTATTTACAGTATAAAACCAAACACAGTAAAAAGATCAGCAACTCAATAGAATAACTATAAAAAGGAATTTTAAAAATTGTGAGAAAATCCTAAAACCATTAGCAGCTAATAACTAATAAAGTGAGGAGGGAACCAGATGGTTTCTAATAGATTTTGCTAAAAATTTTGTAACTTTCTTTGTGGCTTCTAAAGAAAAAGGAAGGGTCATGCAAAGGAAGGGTAATGGCTTTCTAGTCATAATGGCAATTAAAGTTTTTAACTCTAGAGCAGAGGTGTCAAACTCGATTTCATTGAAGGCCGCATCAAGATTGTGTTTGACCTTGGCGGGGGCGTGGGGCGTGGCCAGGGTGGGTATGGCCAGCTCGACATCACTTGTGTCAGGGGCGCCTGTGATGGCCCAAGCGCTCTGCCAGCAAAAACAGGCTCCCCAGCTCCGTTTCGGCTGTGACGGCCTCCTGCAACCCTCTGCCAGTGAAAAGGGAGCTCAGGATGGCCACACGCAGCCCTGCCGAGCTCCATTTTCGCTGGCAGAGGCACCGCAGGCTGGCCCTTCGCTGTTTCCAGGGAGGCCCCACAGGCCAGATCTAAGCATCCCGCAGGCCAGATCTGGCCCCCGGGCCTTGAGTTTGACACCCCTGCTCTAGAGGTATTAAACTTGATGACCATTGTGCTCCACCTTTGTTGGAATATAAATATCTTTATACTTCACAAACATCTCAAGTTTTTCATTACGGGTGTCCAACCCTTATCAAGGCTCTTGGAGGAACATGCACATATATTTTCTCAGAGATATATTGCCACCATGGACTAATATGTATTTTATTAAAAAAAAAAAGATGAATGCTTCAAAATGAGTTCCATATGTAATTTGAAATAACACATAAAACCTATTTTGATATGTGGGCCATTTGAAAACAAATGAAAAAAAGTACAGTATAAAAACAAAACACATCAATTCTGAAAAAAATGAGTCTTAAATTCATAACATCTATTGTTATACATTCTATACATTCTATTCTACTTCTGACATAGTTAGCATTAAACAGGAATGACCAATTGAAGAGAAAAACTGAAACTCACTTCAAGCTGTTTGTCTCATTTTCAGCAAGAAGAAGTAGATCAAAGTATTGAAGAGGCAAATGCATTTAGTGCCTTCCTATTTTCACCACCAGCTCACTGCTGTAGTGTTAGATTTTCTAAAATGTACAATAGGAGAGGCTACAGTCTACAGCTCTCAGCCACAAAAACTACTTTGGGAAGAAACAAAAGTATTATGTATGTTAAATATGGTGATCAAATTCTGTTCCTAGATTTTGTTGCAGATAAGTGTGAACCTATTATTTATTTACTGTTATTTAAACGAGACACTCATAATCAACTGATAATATCCCTGGGGAATATGTGGACATTTTGATTTTGTGGAGCCAAAGATATTGAATGTGCTCCCTTGCATCCATATTTTCAAATCTTAACATGTATGCAATGTATTTCAAAGACTTCAATCCCCACCCACATAATCTTTTCTCTTTGCAAAAGATTTCATTTCCAGAGTATGAGGCTTTTCATTACCCAACTCTTTTAATTTCACATTTGAAACAGAGTTGAGTTTGAGCGGATTATTTGGACTATTAAAATTATCAAGATATTATGGTACCTCTCAGGGGTGGGGAACCTAGTGGTATACCCACTGATTACTTTCCTCCATGTAGACATAATACCGTTAACAGGGGCGGATCCCAACTTACCTCGCTGCCGCTTCGCTCCCGCCCACGCCGCGTGGCCACACCTCGTGGGTGCGCGCGCATGTGCAGTACAAAAAAATAAAAACAACCAAAAGCCCCAAAAAGCCGAAAACAAGATGGCGACGCATGCGCAGTGCCGGAAACTTGGCTTCTGCTCATGCACAGAAGAAAAAAACCCTGGAACACCCCCCCCCCAAAATAAAAAATAAATAAAAAAAATAAAAAAAAGATGATGGCGTCCACGGACCAGCACCGACCGAACCGTATCCGTGATGTCATTGTGACGTCACTAGCAGGTCGCTACCGGTTTGGGCGAACCGGTCCGAACCGGGAGGAACCCACCTCTGGTACCTCTATGCGGCAAGCTAGTAGGTTGTGCAGAGACCTTAAAGCTGGTGAGAATGTACCTTCCCTGGTTAATTGGTAAGCAGACACATCTCAGCCAATTCCTGCTCAGCTATTGACCAGTCACTGAGATCAAAGGAAAACTCAGTTGCTTTTGCTGCAACATTCACGGCTTGCAAATGGGAAACAAAACTGTGACCGCCTCAAACAAATCTGGCAGGGATAGCAACCTCTTCTATTGCTACAGATCTTCCTATATATTTCATGGAGTTCAAGAAGGCTGGTTTCCACCAACATCATATCAAGGGTCAGCTTGGCCTAGGGGTTAAAGCACTAGACTAGAAACCAGGAGACTGTGAGTTCTAGCCCTGCTTTAAGCATTAAAGCTGGCTGGGTCTTGGACCTGTCCCACTCTCTTAGCCCACTCATTTCACAGGGTTGTTAGGGGGAAAATAGGAAGAGGAAGGAATGTTGTTAAGTATGTTCACTGTTTTAAGTTATTTATAAAAATAATAAAAGCAGGATAAAAAAAAATCTTCAAAAAATCCCCTGGAAGTTCTTTGTAACTGTATCAGCTGGGATTATAACTCTCATAAAGTGGTTGATGTGGCAGTGCTATTAGAGGACTGGCAACCCCAGGGAGAAGTTCAGTCAACAGCACCTGTCCACCATCTTTCTTTGCAACTGTTAATTACTTTGATATGCAAATTTACCAGAAAGACATTATTAAAGCATTCCAAGAGCCAGATCTATTGTGTGAATATTGAAATTGTCACAATAAACTTCTAGCTGTGAATACATCTGGTTTCTTTTGAGCTATCTTCAATCCAAGCTTTGTCAGCCAAAAGATATTCTAAATTATGAATTCGGCTTTGCACATTTAGCTTTGAAGCATAATCATTTTTTTATAACTGAGGACTGTTTAGGACAGGATTAATTTTATATGGGGGTATTACTTCTATATACAACACTGGAGTACCTTGCTGCCATTTTGGATGAACACTCAGCTATATAATCTTAACATGGGAATTGATTAGTAGTTGATACTTCATGGTATATATCTCCATTGAAAAAGTTGTATTTGATTATGCTACTTGATATATGCACATAAGAAATTTATCTTAAAGCAATAGCACTTAGACGTATATACCGCTTCACAGTGCTTTACAACCCTCTCTAAGCAATGTACAGAGTGAGCATATTGCCCCCAACAATCTGGGTCCTCATTTTACCAACCTCGGAACGATGGAAGGCTGAGTCAACCTTGAGCTGGTCAGGATTGAACTCCTGGCAGTCAGCAGAATTAGCCTGCAATACAGCATTCTAACCACTGTGCCACCACGGCTCTTATGGATTGATGGATTGATAATTCTAAACTATAATGCAATTATTTAAAATAAATAAAATCTTCTCTAAGCCATTGTTCCCTATCTTGGATTGTATGCACACATTGGCATAGATTTTGCATTGTGATAAATCTAAAGTCAATTTTAAAAGCATAATTTCATTTTGCTTAAATCAAAATAATCATTACTTCAATAAAATAACTGATGAAACAAACTTGGCCCATGGAATGCTAGATAACAGTTTGTTCAAATTAACATGCACCGAGCACACTAATGAAATTTAATGATTATGATCTAACTAAATAATCCTGGGTCCCAGTTACTCTGATATGTCCCATAAAGTTAAACTGAATATCTTCAGATAATGTTATATAGAACCACAATATTGATGTATGTTATTGTGGTTGAAGTCCTGTTTGTAAACTGCCTTGACATTTCTGGCTATGTTCATATTCCAACAAATCGTTAAATACAGGCAATCCTTGCTTAGCGACTGCCTTGTTTAAGAACCATTCACAATTACGATGGTGATGAAGAAGTAACTTTACATCCAATCTTCACATATACAATTTTTACGATTCTGTAAAGCAAAGGAAAGCTGAGGTAACATCTTAACCACAGTTTGGATTGGAGTTAGCTTTTTTCTACCTTTGAAAGGAGTGATAATTATGAATGCTGCTTATTAGACATCTCACGAGTAATTTATCAAATCCTTCAAAAACATGAGACAGGCGTTGCTTCCCCTTCTTGCTCCCAGCAATTGAAGAAAACTTGGGTTACATATAAGGTACAGTTCAGGGATGGGTTCTAACTTAACTCGCTGCCGGTTCGCTTCCTCCCGCGCCGTGTGGGTGTGCTGCGTGGGCGCACCGCGTGGGCGCACTGTGTGGGTGCACCTCGTGGGCGCGCCTCATGGGTGTGTGTGCACTTTGCATCCGCGTGCATGCGCAGTACAAAAAAAAAGCCAAAAACAAGATGGCGACGCATGCGCAGTGCTGGAAACTCGGCTTTTGCGCATGCGCAGAAGGAATTTTTTTAAATTTTTTTAAAAAAAAAATTAAAAAAAGATGGCGACACCGACCGAACCGGATCCGTGACATCATCGTGATGTCACCAGTGGGTCACTATCAGTTCAGGCGAAATGGTCCGAACCGGGAGGAACCCACCTCTGGTACAGTTACAGCAAGTATAATGGGAGGAAGGGGAAAATAGCAGAATCATATAGAGAAATTTCACTTAAGGAAAGGCCTGTCTGAATTTTTCTAAATGCAGAACTTTTGTAATGTTTGGCAATCCAAACAGATTTTTTTTTTTATACCAATTCGAAAAACTTGTAACTATATATGTGAGCTGGAGGCAATATATATACTCTGACTAAAAGTTGAGAAGAACAGTTTGTCTTAAATTACATTTTGCAAAATGCAAATGTTCCCCCAAACAACTTCAAATGTTCTGTGAGTTGGTCCCAAGATTCCAGAGAAGATTTATTATAGATTTGGATACATTTCCGTTTCACTTGCCAAAAAATACCATATCAATAAATGAAGAAGAGATGTTGGCAGATCTCTGCCCAGAAATCTCATTGATACAACTGAAAAAAATTATATATATATCATATAGGTTCACAGAGATTATGAGCTTTTAAGTGAAAAAACATTGGAGGTCGAGCAGCTTTAACACGCCTTTGTGAGAGTGGATTTTCAGCACTTAACTACAGTCGAGAACAAATATTGAAATAGTTTGAGTATTATTCAACACTAAGACTTTCTTTAACAAATCTTTCTTCATACATTGATGAAATATACTACCATATGTAAATCATTCACCCCTTTAAGATTTATGTATTAAATTTATGTAAGGGAAAAATAAAGAATAATGTGTTTTCACTGCTATATTACTGTCACTCCCATCCTTTAAAAAAGAAACAGTTATATATTGATTTTGGTGGTTCATAATCTTGAAATTTTTAACAAATGCTGGACTAACTAACCCCCCTTTGTTCTGCCCAAGGACAAAGTCTGTCTGGATAGAAAACAAATCCATTTATCTCTTTTATTTATTTTGATTGGGGAGGTATATTCTTAACTTAGAACCATTGAAAAATTACTTTATTGGGAGAAAATATGAATTATGTAGCTGATGGATAAGTACAGTTTCCAGTATCTATATCCACTGATTATGCTGACTGAGGCTGGCATGAGCTGGAATCTAACAACATTTGAAGGTCTTAACTTTCCTAATTTTGTTTAATTGGATCAACTATAGTTAGGGACACAATGTGGTGCACTTACTTCTACCAATGTGGTGCTCACAGCAATTCAATTTATCAGACACTGTGCTGAAGGCCACTTTCAATTCAGCAGTTGTATGAGCTGAATCTTTCCTCAATCACGTCATATGTTTGTTTTATTTCATTTTTTAGTAAGGCTCACTTTCTTCAAAAGTAGAGTTATCTGACAGAATGCCAGAGGAGAATAACCTTTCAGTTCCCATCCAATGTTTTAATCCCGTCCATGAATTCATCTGAAATATAATGAATTCTCATTTCCTGTCTTTGGTCCCCCAACTAGGAACATAAGAATTGCCTCATACCTGAGTCAGACTACACCATTTGCAGAGTCAAGGCACCCTTGGCCTCTGAATGTATATGAATGGAATTGTATTCCATAAACCATGCAGCCAGAAAAAAAAGTCAGTGGGGCCAATGGCTTGGGTCAACCCTCCTGAGTAATCTAGACAGGAAACTTGATTGGATAAAGCTACATTAACAGAATCTTGCAAGTCTGAAGGTACTTCCCTCCACCACTTTTAACTGCTTGATCAGTTAAGGAGGGTCCTTCCTGAGCTTCTTTCTCTGACTGTTAAGGGGGGATAGGCACTCCTGCCCCTCTTCTCTGATTGTTTCCTGGGCAGCATTTCTCCTCCAAGGCCATCCACACATTCCATTACAGTGGGACCAATGGCTTGGCAGAAAACTGAGGTTATTGTAGGCCAATTCAATGGAATTCCCAATAATTCTGGGTATCTGATGGGACATTCAGATTATCATTGTCATTCCCCCTGAACTGCATGGAATATTACTATTTACTATTTTACTATTTACTATTTACTATTTATTTGTCAAACATGTACAAGATAGCAGGTATAGGTATAATCATAAACATAATCAAAGTGAATACAGATAGATGAGGACAATAGGACAGTAGGACAGGGACGGTAGGCACGCTGGTGCGCTTATGCACGCCCCTTACAGACCTCTTAGGAATGGGGTGAGGTCAACAGTAGACAGTCTAAGGTTAAAGTTTTTTGGGTTTGGGGAAGAAACCACAGAGTCAGGTAGTGAATTCCAGGCATTGATCACTCTGTTGCTGAAGTCGTATTTTTTGCAGTCGAGTTTGGAGCGGTTTACATTAAGTTTGTATCTATTGTGTGCTCATGTATTATTGTGGTTGAAGCTGAAGTAGTCATTGACAGGTAGGACATTGTGGCAGATAATTTTAGGAACTACATTTAGATCGGTTCTAAGGCGACGTAGTTCTAAGTTGTCTAATGTAATATATAATTACATTATATATAATTATATATTAATTAATTAATATAATTATATATTAATGTAATATATAATTACATGTAGATATCTGCAATGGGTATGTCTCTATTACCTTCTCCCTCTAGTTTTTGTAAAAAAAAAAAGTACTTACAAATGTTGGGTGTATAATGCGAGTATTGTGACTCTCTTCTCACTGCTCTGCCTTGTGTTTTCTTTCCATACTTTACTCAAAGCTGGACGATATCTAAAAAAATACTTGAGATATGAGGTGAGGGTACAGCAGGTAAGGATAGATAATTATGCCAGGTCACGTTTCTCTAAAGTTTCTGAAAGGACATATTGATATGAATCAATCTAACCTTTGCTTTTTGCTTCTGTTAAAATAGTTGTTTGTGCTATTTTGCTATGGTTAGAAATCATTTGTTAGAAATTCATTCTGTAAGAGAATTGTATCGTTTTCTATCTTGTTTCTCGCTTCTGTAATTTGTTTCAGAAGCTAGGCATATCCTTGGAGACAGTTCCCATGAACATCCTGCTCCATAGATAAGGGAGGGGGCTGCCTAGGAGCACGAACACACACACAAGAACAAGGGACACTCTGTAAAATAGCAGAGACAGGCCTGAACAAAGAACAATTTAAAAATCATATTGGTGACGAACCTGTCTCTGATTGGATGAACTTTGTTTCTATCGGCGTAAACTGTATATAATACTCTGAGCCACTCTTGCAGTGTGTGGCTATTCCTTACATGCATTTTGTCTGTGTTTGGATATAGTATTCACCCAGACTTTTTCTACTTTGGCCAAAGAATAAAAAGCTGATATCTTTTTGCAAGCCTCGTCTGGAGTGTCACTCTTTTTGGCATTTCAGTGGCTCGGGGAAACTTCTGGGACCTTACATTTTCATTTCTAAGTCTTTTATCTTCAGTTACTCTCAATTTCATTTTTTCATTCATTTCCTCCACTTCCTGCATTAATTTGAGCAAATTTTTAAAGTTTGCACTACAATGCTCATGTATTTTGATGATCAGTTCCTCCACTTCCTGCATTAATTTGAACAAATTTTTAAAGCTTGCACTAGAATGCTTATGTATTATTGTACACAATGTCCAAACATAGTTTTGCTTATAATTTTGCCTAGCATCCATAATTTTTCCAAACAACTTTCCCAT
>QLTV01003675.1:1647270-1671149 GCA_003457575.1 Thermophis baileyi | reverse complement strand
GACTGTCTACTGTCGACCTCACCCCATTCCTAAGAGGTCTGTAAGGGGCGTGCATAAGCGCACCAGCGTGCCTACCGTCCCTGTCCTACTGTCCTATTGTCCTCATCTATCTGTATTCACCTTGATTATGTTTATGTTTATACCTATACCTCCTATCTTGTACATGTTTGACAAACAAACAAATAAATAAATAAATAAACCAGGGGTGGTTTTTACCGGTTCGGCGAACCACTTCAAATCACCGCTATCGGTACCCGCAATCCGGTCTGAACTGGTCAAATTTCACCCCTGCTTTGGAGATTCTCTTATGACCTATGACCATTTTTCACACGACCATTGCAACATCCCCATGGTCACATGATCAAAATTCAGACGCTTAACAACTGACTCGTATTTATGATGGTAGCAGGATCTCAGGGTCATGTAATCACCTTTTGCGATCTGCTGACAAGTAAAGTCAATAGGGAAGCCAAATTCACTTAACAATCGTGTTACTAATTTAACAACTGCAGTGATTCACTTAACAACTGTGACAGGAAAGGTCATAAAATGGGACAAAATTCACTTAACAACAGCCTACTTAGCAACAAAAATTTTGGATTCAATTGTGGTTGTAAGTCAAGTTTACCTATAGTAAACCCATGCCATGTAGGTCTAGAACTACTTTTATTGGAACAGCTCTGGCAATAGAAGCTTGCAAGTCTGAATGTGCTTCCCCTGCCTCATTTTTATATTGATGTGAATTAGAGAGAGACCTGTCTGAGACATGGGCTCAAGCTATGCTTCTCTGGTCATTGCTTTGGTAGCAGCTCTTCCTCCTGCCCTCCTGTCCTTCAAGACTGTTCCCTACACCCTCTATATCTTTAGATCAGGGACGCTGTCAAGGTTCTGACATATGCCCTAATTAACTCATGAGACTTGAGCCAAGCTTCAAAAGAAATCCAATGATTTATTAGGAGCGGCATGCCGGCATCTACTCGAATGAGGTTTGCTCTGCCGGCACTTAATTTACAGCTCACCCTTGACCCTGTTTCCCCCCTCCTCACTGGGCATGTCATAAATCACATTCTCCAATGGACCACGTTGGTGGGCTGTAAAAACCACACCCCTCCTGCTGACTCTGGTGACCTAGGATATAATCAGGAGGAAAGCATTTATGGAATGTATCTCCAACCAGCTCCGTCAGATCTTCCCCCTCCTCCTTATGGCAACTTGAAAGCTGGTCTGGAAAGCTTAGCAAGTTGACAGACATGGTGGCTCAGTGGCTAAGACACTGAGCTTGTCGATCAAAAGGTCGGCAATTCAGTGGTTCGAATCCCTAGTGCCGCGTAATGGGGTGAGCTCCCGTTACTTGTCCCAGCTTCTGCCAACCTAGCAGTTCGAAAGCACATAAAAAATGCAAGTAGAAAAATAGGGACCACCTTTGGTGGGAAGGTAACAGCATTCTGTGTGCCTTTGGCGTTTAGTCATGCCGGCCACATGACCACGGAGACGTCTTCGGACAGTGCTGGCTCTTCGGCTTTGAAACGGAGATGAGCACTGCCCCCTAGAGTCGGGAACGACTAGCACATATGTGCGAGGGGAACCTTTAGATCTATACAGATGGCTTATCTCTCCTCAGTGTAACACTATGGAGCAGCTCTGTGCTCACAGGTTCTCTTTGATGGAACAAAGAGGTTGAGAATTCAAATATTTTCCTTGTTTATTTCATATATCTGACAGAGAGGCTGCTCTTTTTACAGATATGACATTTTTAAGGAAACACTCCCTGGAATATTTATATTTACTTATTTTTATTTTATTTATTTTTATTAAATAAAATTGCTCAGTGACAACACCACCCACAGACTTTTATTCAAAGCGATATATTCTTTGATCCCATTAAAGATTAACATTTATTCATTTTAAATGCTATTGTAAATAAACGTACACTTTTACTTATATTTTTGTTTGCCAGGACAAATGAGCTTCCTTTGGATTTTGAAAGAAAAGACAAATCCCTTGGGTGTTCTCAATAGAAATCTCTTCAGTGACCAGAACAAATTGTCAGAAAGATGTGGCTTAATGTGATACCGATTACCTGCAAAGTAAGTTTGCCTGACATCTTCTTTCTCTCTCCCCTCTGCAATTCAACTGGAGAGAATGCATAGGATTATGGAGCATTGCTGCACTGCAGAGTTTCTAAGTCTCTAGTTTCGAGCTTCTCTCCTCCTTCCCTCAGTGACATAAGAAACCAATTCCCATAGTGTCAGCTGTACAACTAACTTCAGATAAGGTACAAAAGTCCATGAGGTCGCACAGGAGGAGCTGAAACTCCAGCAGCCTCATTGGGAAGGTGCTTGTGTATTTCTAAGATCCTTGAGAAACCTGCAGGAATCCTTTCTACACCTCTAGGGGGGAGGCTACTATTAATTCTGTTCTACAATGTGGATTCGAGGTTGAGCGATCTTGACAATATGGATTCCCGATTAAAAGTTGTACTCTAAAGCTTTTGCATGACATCTGGCTTTAATTCTAACCTACATCAAACCTATATTAAACTATACTAAACTGTATTAATCTTTAATTATGTATTAAACTTAATTGAAGAGACTTTGATGGTAATAAATAGCTTTTAAATGTAATTCACTGGGCGGTGTTAACTGTGAATTCTACCTAGGGGTCTCTTGGTTCAAGACTGGAAGTCTTATTGATATGTGGAGATTCTGTATGTATAGATTGTGTGTGGCATGAAAACCTGTCACATACTCAAGTTTACAATGTATTGGCCAATATTTACCCAATATTTAGCCTTTAGAATACACTATATCATTATGAATATAAATTCTTATAGCAGTAAATTTCATAAATCAATTGCATTTAAGTACAATTGTAGAACATTTTTTAAAAATAAAAATAATCAAATAATCAGTTATTTGGCACATTCTGTGTGTGAATAAAAGGACAGAAAAAGAAACTACCAGACTAAATATATTATTCTTTTTTTACCATTGACCTTCCTCACAGGATGAATTTCTTATTCCTTTTTTTTTCTTTGTCATAAAGTGCAAACCTTTTTATTCATTACCTGAGATGCATCTATTGTGCAATCAGTGAACTAATTATTTCCCATTTCCCTTTTTCCAATCAACAAGTTTTCTGTTTCTTTAGTGAACTTGTACATTGTTTTCCAATCAGTGTGCTTTTTTTTTTTTTTTGGTAATCATTTTGTTTATGCAAAATCTAGCCTTAAAATCTCAGACTTTTTCCCTGATGTTTGATATGGTGGAGATAATGTGGGAAGATTTAAGTCTGCATCCTTAGTTGTATATTTGAGTTGAATATTTCTTTTTATTTTATCATTTTTTAAAAAGTCATTGGACTTTTCTTTAGATTGCCTCAAACTTTTTACCATTAAAGTATGTTCGTGTGTTACTGGGAAAACTGGTGGTCTTGAAACACTAACAAAAAAAGGTGATCCAATGGACTCCTGCTGTGATGATCCCAACCATGAGATCTTTTTTATAATGTGATCCTTTGTAGCACCTGGTTTTAATCTTGGTAAAGGTGAGAGTTGAGGTGTTTCCATAACCAGAAAAGCAGAACTCTTTCTTTCTTGATGTTGCCACTTTGGAGCTAGAAGGTTCTCATTCATTGCTTTCAAGAGATCTTTGACTTTTGTGTTAGGAAAAACCATAGGATCTTCATCTACAATTCTGTTTTCATTTGTTGATCTTGGTGTTAGTCTACATATATATGACAAGGAAGACTTCTCAGTCTCATGATTCATAGCATATCTTGGGTTATTTCTTAGAGGAGAAGGTGGCTTTTCCAATAAATACAATTTTCTTACTTCTGGCCAATCTTTAACATCTTCTTCATTTTCCTGTGGTTCAAGTTGTGTCTCATTGAATGGCCCACATGAATTACGTGGAGATTTAGGGAGATCAAAATAAATCAATTCTCTGCCTGCGAACTTGGAAGCTAAAGAAAACACAGAATAGGTGAAATCAGATAATGAAAATTTAAAGTCTATAAACATCAAAATAAGAACATCTGCTTTGCCTCTGTTGATCATTGCCATGGTGGCGCAGTGGTTAGAATGCAGCATGGCAGGCTAACTCTGCTCACAGCCAGGAGTTCGATCCTGACCGGCTCAAGGTGACTCAGCCTTCCATCCTTCTGAGGTCAGTAAAATGAGGACTCAGATTGTTGGGGGCCATATGCTGACTCTGTAAACTGCTCAGAGAGTGCTGTAAAGCACTATGGGGTGGTATATAAGTCTAACTGCTGCTATAGCGTTTTGAAAGTTCTTTTAAAATTTTAACAAGCAAGAATTCATATAGTGTTTAACAAAGCATTGAAGATTATTGTTTAGTCCTATGTCAGGATTTTTTTTTTCATTCTCTATTCTATTAAATAATACACCATACTTCAGGAGAGGCTACTTTGAGGAATAGGATTAGAGTGATTACAAATAAATTCTGAAGATATCTGTTGATTAATCAGTTGTGTGGAACCATATCCTGTCATCTCCTCAGAACTAGCATGGCTGTGGCATTAAAAAAGGTATTTAATTCTATTTCTGAAAGGATGTTGTAAGAGCACGAGAGAAACTGTTTCTATTTCCTCAGAGGGATAACTCTTGCACCAGATTTTGGGAAAACCTTCCTTCTAACTGGGAAAATGGTGAGATAATTTAGCAGGTTAGAATAAAAATTCTCCTGTATGGATATTTGCTAATTGGCTAATTTTTTTGCAATTGTCACATCAGGCAGACATTTAACCCTCTAAGAAGCTCTATAAATTGTTTGTCCTTTTAAGTTAATTTGTCATTTTCTCTATTATCTTCTGGCTGTTTTAATTCCAGGCAAGAAAAACATTAATTAATTCCCTCTAATCCAGTGGTTCTCAACCTTCCTAATGCCGTGACCCCCGCCCCGCCGCCGTGACTTCCTCCCTGCCCCCTCCCCGCGCGTGCACGTTGCCAGTCACCAAGATGGCGGGCTAGCGCGTGCTTAGGCGACCCCTGTGAAAGTGTCGTTCGACCCCCAAAGGGTCGCGACCCACAGGTTGAGAACCGCTGCTCTAATCAATGATGGAATCTGTGTGTAGAATCAATTTTGGACCGAACTGCACTTCCTTAAAGAAAAACAAGTTCACAGAATGGAAATATTTCTGAACCTACAACTGCAATTCTGACCAAAAATGTTGGCCTTTTGCTCAGTATAATTTATTGTGACGATTGCACCTTTACGGGCTTTTATCCATCTTAAGGGGTATTTTTTCTTTATTCCATACTGCCTTTGAACATTATTCAGAAATGTCAACTGATAGAATATGTGGCAATGAGGGTTTTAATAAGACTATAAAATCCTGGATTGATTGGTAGATATGCCAGGTGCAGCTTTTTCTATTGCTATACTCAACATGACGCTGTGATGAGTAATAATAATGAGTTTAATATTGTTTCAGTTTTATTGTCCTGCCTTAGGAAATTTTGAAGGTTTTTGTTAAAAAAAACCCAATAACTGAACTGTGTATTTCTTTACACTGTTCATAAAACCTTCTAGGTTCTTTGGAGTGGAAAGCGAAGAAATAATTTTTGTTTCTATTTCTGTGTGGAGAATTATAATTCTAAATAAATTATCTATCCTCAGAGTACAGTGTTTCCCATAAATAATAGATTGGATCAAACGAAGTATTCCTAGGAATAAAAATCCTCCTTCCCATAGTTGAAAGCATTTGATCCACTGAAAAAAAATGCTTTTCACTGACTAAGTAGAGAATAATGGAATCCATTGCTGAAATTGCACAAGTCACTTCAAACACTGAATCGATTTCATAAATGAAAAGAAAATAATGTAGATTGCTGAAGAAAATTAACTATTCCAGAAGTTCCCATCAGTGGAATAAACATCTGGATCCAACCCAATGTTTCTAATGACCTTTTCATATTACAAAGCTGGCAAGATTCAGAGAATCATGGAGACTTATCAAGCAATTCAAGACTGCAAAAACAATAGCAACAACAACAAATTTCAGAATAATGCTACTGTATCCCAATAACATTTGTTTCCATTATTTTTCTGTGTTTTTGTCTCTTATGAAAACCTTTAGCTTAACCTTTAAAAAAAACAAACTGCCCCTTATTGTTATCAGAACAAGGTAGTAATGAATGAAATAGAGCCACACATTCAACTGAGATCAGGATCCTTGTCATTAACTTCTATATGCAAGTCCCTTTCATGCTTTATCATGGTCTTATACATTAAAAACCTGGTTAGGCATACTCAAAATATGAATTTCAGGCATTAAAACATTTATCATTTTTTTATTTTTCTCACCCTTAATTAAAAATATTTTGACAAGTATAACATGTGTAATTAATTTTCTGCCTTTTATCAGATGTCTTATTCCCTGCCACTATTATACATTTATAATATCCTCAGACTATCAAAAAAGAGTAGTACACATTACCTTCTGGTAAGATTTCTTGATTTTCAAGAATAACTGCAATGTCATCCTCCTTGGTAACATATGGCATTTTTGAGCTGAGCGTGGAATGAAACGCTTTATTGTTGCCACTTTTCCATTTTTCTGCTATAGCCATTTTTGTCTTTTGTAAAACTGGAACATCTGCATCTTGACTTACGCTTCCAGGATGTTCACCGTGAAGCTTTTCTGGTTCATGTTCTTTCTGCAGATACATCAGACACAGTAATATTATTTTTGTTTTCATTCATTCAATCAGGTCTGATTTTTCGTGGCTTCCTGGACAGGTTCTTGCAGCTTTTTTAGCAAGACTTTTTCAGAAGTGATTTGCCATTGCCTGTTTCCTAGTACTGAGAGAAAGGGACTAGCCCAAGGCCACACAACTTGGGTGACCTTGAGCTAAAGCAGGTCTAGAACTCACAGTCTCCTAGTTTCTAACCTGTTGCTTTAACCTTACACCAAATTGATTCTCAATATAAAGGGAAGTAAAAAAAAAGTAGATGAAAAGTGGTGAGTTAATTCAGGCATCTATTTTTAATTCTATGAAAACTAGTATTGGAAGTAATAGATGATTGTTATTTCTAACTGAATAGGCTACCTTTCTGTTTCCCCACAAGGCAGATTATAGCTTACATTGGTGCACAAAAAATTACAAAGTTAAATAGATCAAGGTGGCTAAAATAATCTCAATACCGTTTCTCAGCTAACCCTCCCTACCCAATGTATTTAGATTATATTCCCCAGGCACTTCTCAATCTCTTTTCCCAGAATTGGAAAACTTGGGACTGGCTTTTACTATAGACCAGTGTTTCTCAACTTAGCAACTGTAAGATATGTGGACGTCAACTCCCAGCATGCTGGGGAATTCTGGAAGTTGATGTCCATACATTTTAAACTCCAAAGGTGCTTTTTCAAGAGGCAACTGGACTTTCTTTGTTTTTCGTTGAAGACATTTCGCTTCTCATTCAAGAAGCTTCTTCAGTTCTGACTGAATGGTGGAGAATGGAAGGATTTAAGTGAAGAAGCTTCTTGGATGAGAAGCAAAACATCTTCAAGGAAAAACAAAGAAAGTTCAGTTGCCTCTTGAAAAAACACCTTTGCAATAACCAGGACCTGGATGATTGAGAATCTCCATAGACATACATCTTAAGTTTCTAAGGTTGAGAACAGACCCTTTATCTTTTTCAGGCATACTTGATATTTCTACATCCAGAGGCTGAGACTGATTTATAATTTAGGCATATTTACATAGTTAATTTGGTCTGACAGCTGGCTATTGTAGTACTAAACTTCAATGCCCATTGCACTTCAACAACCTGACTAAAACTAATAAAATATACAGTATACGCACTTGTATGCACTTGCATATATAATATATGCATTATATACAGTATGTATAGTATATGCACTTTTGAGTGCATTTTGTGACTTCAGGAAAGAAGAGACACCTAGAATTAGAAACTTTTCTGATGAGTCCATCTGTATCAGATATTGTCAAAACTGTTTTTTTTTAAACAATTGCTTCAACAATTTTTGTAACATTTGAAAAATAATGCATTGTTCCATCTCTACTACATCAGGGGTGGAGGTGAATATGAGATAACATAAGCATTCTAGCCAACTCAGTCAAAGACTATCTCAGAATTTTATACACTCCTAGCTAAAAAATCAAAGTTTCATCTTAAGATTTTTACAGTCACTTTATTTACTGTCCATCAGAAAACTTGCCATGGCCTGGATTCGTAAGAACTAATTGGTTAAGCATCTGGACAGGAAGTTCTTTGGCAAGAACACTATTTCTGCAAAACTGAACTAGATGGTTTTAGATGGCATTAGACTGTTCTTTCTACAACAAATGACATAAAATCCAAGTTGCTTGGAGAAATCACAGTCTGTAACAGAACAGGCCCTTCTTTTATATGTATAATTAATGGTTCAAACATGGTCATGGAAAAAAACCTTCTGGGTTGCTTATAGTCTTTTCAGAGCCAAATTTCCAGTAGGTTTTTCTCATCAAACAAAATGACTGTCATGCCTAAAGCAAAATCTTTTGTGACGAGCCCCAAAGATGCTTTTTCAACAGGCAACTGGACTAGACTTTCTTTCAGTTCAAGAAAGTCCAGTTGCCTCTTGAAAAAGCACTTTTGGGACAAACATGACCTGGATGACTAAGAATCTCCCTAGACACTTTTGTGACCAGCTGTTTGCAGTCAAGATTATAAAGAGTGAGATGTTGAACTTTAGTATATTAAACCTTCAGGGTTTTTCCAGAGGAGAGTTTTATTGGATAAGCAGAACACAGCACAACACTTAGATGATGAAGGAGAATCAGATATCATTTCCCAGATCTAGTGTGAGAAATCACATTTCCTCAACACTCATACTACAGTTCTTTGGAACTAAGAAAAAAAAGTGATATGTACAATTCATATGCACAGGCTCATCTACCACATCTGTTAGAGATGATACT
Organism: Thermophis baileyi; assembly: GCA_003457575.1. NCBI lineage: Eukaryota > Metazoa > Chordata > Lepidosauria > Squamata > Dipsadidae > Thermophis > Thermophis baileyi. Next base: position 1,662,205 of record QLTV01003675.1, on the reverse strand, counting down.
CTTGTGTAAAGAGATGGCCTTACAGAGACAGAGTTCTGATTACACTGTTCTTCCTCCTGAACCCACCTCTATGATAAAAGGTGTCACCACATTCTGGAGTGTCACCATATTCTGGAGTGGATTTGAGAGCCAGGTAGGGTGACAAAACAAGCCTGTTCCACTGATGGATGTTATATTCCAATAGACAGAATACATTCACTGAAGTCATTACTCTGCGTTGGTCAGAACCTATCTCAAGTACTACAACCAGATTTGAATAACATGTTTTTAAAAGATTCAGAGAACCTAGAGCAAATTCAAAAAAATGAGGTTGATGGGGAGTGAGTTGGGGGCTGGAGACTAAGACCTAGAAGCAGTTTGGTGCTACTAAATAGGTTATCCTTTGAGAAGGGGGGAATAATGGAGGGGGGGGTATGATAGCATTCTTCAAGTACATGAAAAAGAAGAGGAAAGCTAAGTCCTATTCTTCATCAACAGGAAGATAGATTCTACTCAAAGAGTCAGTGGAGTTAATTGTCCATAGTGATGGTGGAGATGTTAAAGCACAAAGTGGATAGGTGCCTGTCATGAATGTTTACATTTATTTTGTACTGAGCAGAAAGTTGAATTCAATAGCCATTATGACTTTCAATTCTATGCTTTAATGAAAAGTATGTTTGAACATTTGAATCCAAGAGGTTATATCCAGCATTAGTGCATTGAAATATGTTTATATGCTATAGAACTTAAAATATTTTAAACTGTCTGAATGAGTGAACTGTCGAAAATTATTCTATCTGTATTGATTCAAAGGGCTAAGAAAGATCAGCCTAGGGTATTATTTTTCAGTGATAACCATTTCATTAATGCAGCTCCTTGAACAATGAAGATGAATGTATAAGGTTATTTCTCTTCTGACAACTTGATAATATGAATTAACTGCTAACACATATAGCATAAACAAATGTCAGGGAGAAAATAAATTCAGTTACCCAGCTTTCACAAAGGGCCTAAAATTTAAGCAACAAAATATTTATGACAATGTTAAAAAGTTGCAATAGATTCACAAGGGAAATGTCTACAATTAATATTGAGAGGAGTTATAAGAATGGATAGTTCACAAATGGAGGAGAAATCACTCATGAATTTTTAATATGTCAGTTCTTGCCAAACACTAATCAAATTGACTATGGGGAATACAGTAGATCAGTAATGGTAATTATATGGACAATGGAAAGATATAGACAATTTCAGTCCTGTACATCTAAGTTTCCACTTTCATATCGGCCTCTAATGCTGTCAGGGATTCTTAAATAGCCCTATATCATCCCTACTTGAACATTAAATGTGCTTCATATCATATCATATTTTATTTTACAACCCCAACAGGAGTTTGTGGACCTCCTATCCATGCCAGAAAATAAATGCTATGAATATGTTCAGTATGTGTGAGAAAGGACAAAAGGGATGAGGAAGTACATTTCTATTTCTATTCATGCGATTTTCTTTATACAAATTCAGGAGTAGTTTACCATAGCCTGCTGTCACACACTACGAAAAGATGTTGAGACTTTGGAAAAAATGCAAAGAAGAGCAACTAAGATGATTAAAAGGCCTGGAGACTAAAACATATGAAGAACAGTTGGAGTATTTGGGTTTGGCTAGTCTAGAGAAAAGAAAGACTAGGCTGCCACAAAGAAGAGGAGGGTCAACTTATTTTCCAAAGCACCAGGCCACAGGACAAGAAACAATGGATGGAAACTAATCAAGGAGAGAAGCAACCTGGAATTGAGGAGAAACTTCCTAACAGTGAGGACAATTAACCAGTGGAACAGCTTTGCCTTCAGAAGTTGTGGGAGCTTCATCACTGGAGGTTTTTTAAGAAGAGACTGGACAGTCACTTGTTTGAAATGGTATAGGATCTCCTACTTGAGCAGGGGGCTGGACTAGAAGACCTCCAAAGTCCCTTCCAGCTCTATTCTGATTCTATTAATTGATATTTGCCATTATTGCCATTATTACTAAAGTGATTATCTGTCTCTGGCATCTTCCTATATCAGTGCTACCTACTCTAAGTACCTGCTTGCTTTGGATGGGCAGTTGGGATGATCTTCCCACCTTAGGTGATTCTTCTGGGAATATTTATTCTTGGCATACACTCTTAACATTCTTCACTCAACCTTCCCAAGAACACCCGTTCATCATGACAAAACAACACAGCAGGACTTGTGTGTGTGGATCTAGGACAACTTGGCATGGCCAGCTCACCACTGCCAAGTCGTCTCTGCCAAATCACTGCCATCTAGTTGCTGCAGGACAACTCAATATGGCCAATTCACCACAGGGACAACTTGCCATGGGTGGTCAGAGGGAGACCTAGGTGGGCAAGCAAGCGAGTAGGCAGAGCACAGAGCAGTGGTGGCAGCCAGGGGCTTACCACTGGAGGGAGAGTTGAGTGGGCAAGAGAGAAAGCATGTGGGCACAGAGCAATGGTGACAGCCGGGGGCTTCCCATTTTCACACCTTGCACTGCCGCCACTGTCGCCACGCCAAGCTCCAGGCTGTTCAAAGTTTGGGCTCTTCCGCAGTAATGGTGATGGGCAGGGTGGTGGAGGGGAAGGCTGTGGCAGTCAGGTGCATCCCATTTGCACACCCCCTCACCACTGCCATTGCTGCCATGCTGAACTCCAGGCCGTTTGGAGTTCGGACCATTCGGTGGCGGCAATGGTATTTAGGCCATTCAGTTGTGACAGTAGGCAGGGAGCTGGTGATGGCCAGGCATGTTCCATTTTCACACCCCCACCACTGCCACTGTGCCAAGCTCCCGCCAAGCTCCCGCTACCACTGCTGAACATCCTGAACTCTGAATGGCTCAGAGTTCAGTGAGGTGACCACAACAGTGGCAGCAAGGGATAGGAAAATGAGAAGCTCCTGGCCACTGCCGCCGCCACTCTGTGCTCTGCCCCTCTGCTTGCTCACCCGCCTGACTCTCCCTCCAGCCACCTGCAGCGAGTTTTCTCTGCAGCGAATTGGCCACGTTGAGTTGTCTTGCGGTAACTTGTGGTGAGTTGATAGAAGCAACTTGGCGGTGACAAGCTGGCAGTGGTGAGCTGGTGTCTGTTACAGCTATCTTATAATAGTTTTTCAGTTGTGTAGTGGTTATAAAATTTACACAAAGTTGCTGGGGATTTAAATCATATGTTAGATTAGGAACTTGAAAAACATCATAGACAAAAGTAGTAGCAACGATATCCATAATGCTACCAAGTAAATTATGTAAACACATTCATAAAACATCTAAGTATTGAGCATGACTTGAAAGATACTGAAGGGCATTTTTTCATTACCCTTAAGTAACAAGTGCTTAGCATGTGTAAATATGATAGCTATTCTCCTTATCATAAGGCAGTATTTTTGGATTTTTTGTAAAAAAAAAAATAGAGATCTATCAATGTTTTGCTATAAATGCTGCCACAGAAAAACAATTTTAAATTCACATTTGTACAAATAGGCCTGCTTTGCTCTTGTTTTACTAACTACTGGTCTTTTTGAGGATGGGGTGAGAGTAAAATAATTATTTTAAAGAAAAAACCCAGGAATAATCTATTTGAATCTTCTTCAAACTCATATTTTTAGAGGTATTAGGACCGTATTTCCCATAATCTAGAAATGCCACTCTCCAAGTACTAGGGATATTATAACTGGCCAAGCTTGTTTGGAAGTTCAATCATTGGATATTAAAATATACCAAGGCTGTAGACTAAATCATTCTGGAAGAAACTATTGATGACCCACCTTTGTTGCTAAAAAAGCCTGCATTCTGTAATTATGGTTTTAGTGATCAAAATTGAACTTCAGTTGGTAATCCAACAGGAGGATGCTAATATAGGGAAATCTGGACCAGACTATCAATTTATATCCATTCTTGGCCAACTAGATTATCTTAAAAGTTTACTTCTTGGAAATTCTATCAGCTTTCTCTGAGATAATCTCAAATGCAACTGAAGCGCCTTGCATTTCCAAAGACTGTATCATTCTATTTTTCTTAGGGAAAAGAACCTCTGAGCCATGTCCACCTCACAGATAACCTGGACAAGATTGTACATTAACCACATGGCTTGACCTCATGCATGGGTATATGAAAAGAAGCAAATCCCTTTTCAGATATCACCTTAACAACAAATTGACTTGCTAGACTCATCCAGTTAATTTAATCCACTTTAGTCAGGTTACTTATTTCTTTTTACAATTTCAGGTTCTCCAGATGATCAGCCATGCTAGCCCTACATTTCATAACAGTGGAATTATTTATATAAATAATTAATTAGGTATGATATAATATATAATACATTTATATCATATATAAATATATTATATTTGTTACATTACATTATATCATATAAATATAATATATTTATATAATGTAATATAATAAATATATAATATAGTTAATATAAATAATATATTACATATTATATAATATAAATTATATTATATAAATAATTAAACAGACTGCAGCCAAGATATAAGCAAAATGTGCTCCTTAATTAATTTAAAGATGCCATGAAGTCATACCTTACCTTTTCAGTACTAGGTTCTCTCTGATATCTAATTAATTTCTTCAGCAATAAGTAATATGTCGCCATGATGGAAGATGGCTTGTTTTTAATCAAGACGGTCACAACATCTGAAAGGTTGAACTCCATTATTTCTGTCATGTAACTCAAAACAACAGGATTCAATTCATTTGGGTGAAGCCTGAAAAGAAGAGGTTAAGGGATAGGCAAATCTGTTTGGTTCAGGTTGCCGCAATAAACTGAGCTATATTCTTCTATAGCAGAAAAAAATTGTGGTATAATTCTGTTCAAAATTTAGTCTGAAAAATCTTCCCTGAGTTCACCAGGTTTTTCAACCGGTTTCCCCTCCCCCTTGCCCACAATACACAATTTGTTCTAAATTTATCTGGTGTCCACTCCTGGGGCAAACCCTCACAATGGTAACACAAGGATTCACCAAGGGCTTCAGGGTGAAATTTCCCTCAGTCTCTAGAACTTAGAACATTTCAACTTGAGCTTGTGAATGCTTACAGTAGATTTTTAGCACTGTGGAAATACATTTCATGACTCATTGTCATAATAGAATCTGCTAAATGAGCTGTTAATGTCAGTCCCGCTAGATAGAGCAGGCCAGGAAATTAATTCCACATGAAGACTAAAACTACTTTTATTGGGATTGATTAGAATAACAGAGACTTGCAAGTTTGATTGTGCTATCCCTTCCCTTCTTTTTATACTTCAGGGAGGCATCTGACTGAGCTGCTTCTGAATGCTCCCTCATTATTCTGGACTTTAAAAATATTTCATCCCGTTTCACCTAGGAAGCAGTTCTTGCATATTTTTTATTGAGGTCATCTTCCATTCACTCAAGTGACATCCCAAATAGTTTCTATTTTTCTTTCTAAGAAGTGGTTTTTATTGGATTTAGACTATATTTTGTATCACTGCTATTAAAGCTGAGCACTCCTGCCTTCGTACACATCCTTCAAGCCCTCAGGTATCTCCAATATATGAGAGATGCCACAGAACAGGAAGGTAGGAAAATTCATATTGACTTCAAATGCAAGCACATCTATGGGAGATGAGCCATAGGATCTTCTTTTGCATTAAAGAGAACAAAAACATTGGCTTTTTAGAATCCTAGCCTCCAAATAGGAGGGATAAGAAGAGCCATATGATTTCAGCAAAAACAGGAAGAAATTTTCCAGTCCCATATTGTCTTTTTTGGAGAGAGACAGATTGAGGCACATGTGGGGAAGAATTGAGCAGGACAGCAATAGCAATAGCATTTAGGCTTATATATTACCCTATAGCACTTTACATCACTCTCTGAGCAATTTGCAATGTAGAAGCATTATTTGCATATTGCTGCCAACAACCTGGGTCCTCATTTTCCCGACCTTGGAAAGATGGAAGGCTGAGTCAACCTTCAGCCCTCTCAGGATTGAACTCCTGGCTGTGGGCAGAGTTTGCCTGCAATACTGCACTTTAACCACTGCACCACCAGGGCTCTGAGATGTGAGAAAGGGGGACCAATCTTCTGATTGTTTCTCAGAGGAAGAGACAGCAGTGCCAGAAGGAGATGACTAAAACAGCACCCAGGGATATTGGTCTTCTCAGATAAAGGAAAGTAGAATTCTGGATAGTAGGTCCATGTTCTATTAATTCGGGAATGGGGAACCAACGGTTTCAACTGGTTTGTTTGGACAATAGAGATGAGAAGGAACTCAAATGGGGACATGTCAGCCCAAGGGTGATCTAAGTACATGGTGAAATGCTCCTAAGTCTCTAATAAATAATTGGAAATATGAAAGAAACAGAGTTTAACTCTTCAGAATTTAGAGTAAGTGTTAAATCACTGATCAGTAAGCTAGATCTCTTCATCCGGATGTTCTGCTTTATTTTCTGGATGCTGAATTTGCTTGATTCTGGCAATTGTTCCTAGTAATGTTTGTATTTTTGTGCAGAGTTTAAAGTTTTGCATCATCCCAAGTTTTTTGAGCCTCAGACCTCATCTATCTATAACTGTGCCTGAATCTCCACATAGTGTTGTAGGGGAGAATGAACTATTTATGATCTTTTGAGAGCCAAATGTCTTATTCCAGCTAGTTATCATTATTCTGGAGAAGTTTTATTCTCTCTTAAATTGGTTTTTTTTAAATCATAAATTGTATTTCTGCTTTATCTCCTTAAAAGGAGACATAATTGCTGTTCTTTGACTGTACCCCCCTCCCCCAAAGCAACTAGAACTGGAGTAATGGGTTTTTTGGATGCTTATGATTTGCTTCTCTTATTGTTCTGGTTTTTATTAGGTACAGAGCTTGGAGTTATTTGAAATTAGATATTCTTTTCAATCTAAATAAATGAATAAATAAAATTATGCCCAGACTGTAAAAGGCTCATCTCTTTCACAAGTTATTCTTAAAAGGGAGAAATCAGGGCAAGGGATCGCCTTCCTTCAGGAAAGTGGATGATGGCAACAGGAAATACTACACAGCCCATAAACAGAATACTTCAAGCATGGTGGGATGATGGGACCTGAAATGTATGGTCAGAAGGGTCGAAGTCACTTTCACCACATGGCCAAAGAGCCTTTTCGAGCAAATTCATTACTGTTGAAAATGAAGAAATAAAGGATGACAAACTTGCAATAATTACCTATTTCTATATATGAACGCATTTGGTGGTTTGCTGATATTATTATCATTTAACCATTTGTCTTGCATTGCCTCTTTAACAGTAGGCCGCTTTGTGGGATCAGGTTCAAGCAAAGAGTGCATAAAATGAACAGCTCCTGTGGAGGAATTTAAAAAACCCAGAGTTGTTATAACAAATTTATTGGGTGGCATTGCTTTTTTGAAACAGCCTACAGAGTCCTCAAATAACAATAGGGAGAATTAATGAAGCGCTTTTCCTGACAACATCATTTTATTTATTTATTTATTTAGTTTGTCAAACATGTACGAGAAAACAGATATAAGTATAAACATGGACATGAACACAGGAAATGGGTACGAATAAATGGGGACAGTAGGACAGGGACGGTAGGCACGCTTGTGCACTTATGCACGCCCCTTACAGACCTCTTAGGAATGGGGTGAGTCCAAGGTAGACAGTTTAAGGTTAAAGTTTTGGGGGTTTGAGGATGTAATAAAGAATCATGGAAGAAAAATTACCAAAGTCAACATTTCTGACATCAGAGAAATCACTGCTGAATTTAAATTTCTGAGGTAAAGTAAAAGCTATTCACTTTCAACAATGATATTCTTTTAATAGACCTATTCCAGAGGTGGTATTCAGCAGGTTCTGACCAGTTCTGGAAAATCTGTAGTGGAAATTTTGAGTAGTTTGGAGAACCGGTAAATACCACCTCTGACTGGCCCGCCCCCATCTATTCTCAGCTGATCGGGAGGAAATGGGGATTTTGCAGTAACCTTCCCCTGGAGTAGGGAGGGAATGGAGATTTTACAGTATCCTTCCCCTGGAATAGGATGGGAATGGAGATTTTACAGTATCCTTCCCCTGCCACGCCCACCAAGCCACGCCCACCAAGCCACACCACACCCACCAAGCCATGCCACGCCCACCAAGCCATGCCCACAGAACCGGTAGTAAAAAAAATTGAATCCCACCACTGATCCTATTCTTGTAATTGGCTTTCATACAGATACAAAATGTACTTTCTCATTAATACACTTTTGTCTACTCATCTTTCCAGAAATCCCAGAGCCATTCTTCAACATTATCGTGGACAAATGATCCAGTTCAAATGCTGAGGAGTCATAGCATTTTATTCTTCCCTTAAACCTAGCAAAAAGCCAACACTACTTTAAAAAGTTAATATTTTAGAAAAGAAAAGGGAAAAAATGGACTGCATTCAAATCTATTCTATTTCCCCAGACCTTGGGCCACTTTCATTTAAACCATTTGATTATTTTGTCATTTATTGATTTGTGATTTATAGCATGAATTTAAGATTATTGTGAATATAAGCCAATCCAGAAGAGATTCATCAGCTATTTCAGCTGGTGACAGAAACTAAACTGTCAGGGTCATCTAGTGCTTCCTATACTGTCCTTGCACTACAATGACCAGCAGGAGCCATGTTTAAATCACAGAATTCACTGGTGACTTTGAGTTCATCACTCTTTGTCAGCCAGGTTTGACTGTCATTATGGGGATAAAAAGTCCTCTGTGTAGGTTATTTAGAGCTTTCAGAGAAAGGATAGGATAGAAAGTCAATCAGTCAGTCATTGTCCTGAAGAAGAGCTGTGCATAAATGGCTGTTCTTGTTATATTACACAGAAATTGCAGCAATATACTGTAAGCCAGGGGTGAAATTCAGCAGGTTCTGACAGGTTCTGGAGAACCGGTAGCGCAAATTTTGAGTAGTTCGGAGAACTGGCAAATACCACCTCTGGCTGGCCCCAGAGTGGGGAGGGAATGGGGATTTTGCAGTATCCTTCCCCTGCCACACCCACCAAGCCACGCCCACAGAACCGGTAGGGAAATATTTTGAATTTCACCCCTGCTGTAAGCCTGTCTTAACTTGGTGTCTTCCAGATGTGTCTGGATTACAACTTCCAGAATTTGAACCAGCCTGGCCAATGGCCACGCTGGCTATAATCTAAAACAGCGGGTTTTATATTTGTCATATTTTATATTAAAATATAAAATAAACCAACCCTTACCAGAGGAAATGTTGGGTGAGATGGGATTCATTTCTCCATTAACCATCTTGAGATGAAGTTGCTTGATGTTAAATGGCTCCACGGTGAAAGGCAGAGTGCCAGTCAGCATGGCAAATGTGCTGATTCCTCTGTCCAGGGAGAAGACAACACAGAATGGCTATGGAGATTACCCAATTCATTCGCCCCTCCCTTTGTGTATCAAACCTGTTCATCACTGGCACTTCTATACCAGGCAAAAAATGGATGAGTTATTTCCTACAAAAAGCAATGATGTGTATTTCTGCTTTTATATACTGTAGCCCAGTCGCCCCCAATCTTTTGGGTACCAGGGACCAGTTCCATGGAGAAAAGTTTTCCCGTGGACTGGACGGGACGTGGTTTTGCATGCTGCCTGCACCCACGGATGGGGCTTTGTTTGTTTACAGGGGCCAATTGCTGGCATGCCGTGGACCAGTGCCGGTCTACAGACCAGGTGTTGGGGATCCTTGCTGTAGCCATTTATTACACACATCATCAGAACAAGAAAAGCCAAACCCAAATCTAGAAAAGACAGTTTTCTCTCTTCTCCATTCCTTCATAAAAAAATAAAACCTGGGTTATAGTGTTGGTTATGATGCTATTAATCCTTCCAGGATATTCCTCTTTTTTTATTCAGTGTCTATAGCATAATCTTGTAGAAGTTCTGGATAAATTATACATTTTATTAGCTTCAGTTTTCATAACATTATTTAGTATTTCTTACAATCTTATTTCTACAGTAGTATTTGAGGTCTCTATACATTTTTTAAATGAATTCATGATCTCATTGTTGGCAAGGATTATCAAGAGCTCTTTAGATCCCCAAAGGAAACATACTGACATCTTACTGATTTGCATTAACCCCTGTCTTTAAATAAAAACAATTGGTAGGAAAGGTGTTTATGTTGTCAGAGTTTGACTTATTTTATAACAACATCTTGGAGTAGCATGCTTATTTTCCTTTTATTTTATTATTCTAGCTCATCATCTCACTCCGGGTAAACCAGACTTGTAGGTGATGTAACAGAGAGAAAACAGTTCCCATTATGCATAGTTATTCCACTGACATTATACAGCACTTTGTGTCCCTAAAAGTGCTGAAGGAGAGATAGAAACATTCATAATCTACTTACATGGACCAGACATCCACTTTTGGCCCATACTGCTTATGAGCTAAGAGTTCTGGGGCTGCATAAGCTGGACTCCCACACTGGGTGTTTAACAGTTCTTGGGAAAGGCCCTGAAACTTTATGATATTGCTCAGTCCAAAATCTGAAGAAACAAACAGGCCAAAAAAAAAAATCATTTTAACAGTCTGCGTGACAAACTCTAGCAGCTTTCATCATACAGAAAATTGATTTAAACAATGTTCTAAAACAGGGCTTCCCAAATTGTGAGCTGTACTTCCTTTGGGAAGATGCAGACAGAATCCAGAGGAAGTGTGAAGAACTTTTTAGTCACATCATTATAATAAATCCCCTTTCCCAAAGTTTCATTGTATTGCTTTCATTGTTCATTTGTGTTCATTCCAGTTTTTCTTTGAAGCCGTTTCGCTTCTCATCCAAGAAGCTTCTTCAGCTCTGAAGAAGCTCAACCATGACCTGAATGACTGAGAATCTCCATAGACATGTTGATTCCAGTGTTTAGATTTTTAGGAGAGGTACTGTATGTACATTAAGATTGCACTAAAGGGAGGCTTGATGGCAAAAAGTTTAGCAAAAAGGATATGCTACATTAAAGTATAAGGAATTTTTGTTAATGTACAACTCTACTTTTTGTAAGATGGGCGGCTATATAAATTTAATAAATTAAAAAATGAACACTAAGGTCAATCTATGCCTGTAGATTGCTTAAATTCTCATGTCAACAATCCCTACTTTAGTCCAGTTCACATACTTATTTTATCTAATGTCTATTCCAGTGGTAGAAGAGCAAGATAACATCCCCACAATATTCATAGTAAAGCATTTAAATAAAGATTTCAGACAGATAGGTCTAGAATTCATAATTCATATTAATACATTCCTATATTAAAAAAGTAGGTAGAATTGAATAATTTAGAAGCAGCCATTGTGGTGCTGGTGTTTCTTCCTAATGATAACATGGAGAAATATCTGAGTCAACTTATTATGACTGGCACTTGATTTTAGGAAGAGGCTAATATACATCACAACCAAAATGCATTACAGGTAATGTGATGAATAGTAGGTACTGAATGTTGGGGTCAAATTATTCTACGATAATATATATCACACTATATAATTTTCAAGTGCTACATTTCCCTTCCAACGTTCTTCCATTAAGATTTACGCATCATAAGTCATTTCTCCTTCTCGGTATTGTCCCTATAGCACTCCTGCAAGGGAAGTTAATTTGAATCCATTGCCATTCAATCTAGGCATACTGAGTGGGCATTTGAACCTTGGTCTTCTCAGTCTTACTCTAACCAGAACATTTAAAATTATCATTTCAAGAAAAAACAACAGTCCAATGTAATCACAAGATATCTAAGGAATTATTTTACTGAAGCAGATTTAAATAATGTCAGACCATTGTATTATCTAAGTTACTGAACTGAGTTGCACCTGATCCTTTTATGTGGAAACATGTTCTGCCTTTCATTTATGATTTTTCTTCTAAAATGGTGCTTTACAACTAGTTTGGGATAACAGCAACACTTGACTTTGATTGAAGGCTAAGAGGTACACACTCCAAAACGGACCTGGACCCTCAGATATTTAATGATTTCCCGATTTGTTCATATTTTTTTAAAAAATACAAATTAGGCCCTTTATGCCTGCTGCTAAAACATTGGTGGAGATAGATATGTGGCCCTGAGATCTCTCTTGTTTTATAAGATTTTTATCCTCAATGGTATCCTACGGAGATTTACACAACACTCAGTTGGAGGCTGCACAGAATATGCATTCAGAATAACTCATATGATGTGTTAACTTGATGGCCTGATTCATGCAAGATGATTGGGCAATATATGTGGGTTCGCACTATGTATTGAATTGCAAGCTCCCCAAGATTGTTTTCTTTTTTTGCCCATCTACTGTAGTATATTGTGTGTGCTTAACCAGGGTACATGAGCATAGAAGCTTTGTGGCTGTGTGTTATATTAATTTAGAGAAACTTTTTGTGGTTACTTGATTTTAGCCTTTCTCATTAGGTACAATTTAAAATAGTGAAAATAACACCAATTTCAGGGAATTCATGATTTTAATTGTAGCTGTTGAAGATATTACAGCAATATTTTTCCTACATCAATGTCTATCTAAATGTTCAGATGAAGAACAATGGCCCCAAGGCATCACCCATCATCAATGTGAGCTTTCTCAGATGGAATGCGACAACTCACTATAGCCAACTCGCTGCAGCCAACTCATCATGGCCAACTCACTGCAGGACAACTCACCATGGCCAACGTGCCAAGGGACAACTCAACCAATCAATTTAATTATTTAAAATAGTTTTAAAAATATTTTAATTTTTGTCATTCACATTTCATTCTGTCCCTCCTTTGGCATCCTTTCTTTAATGATTCTATTCCACTATTTCTTTGTTATTAGTGTAACTCTTGTCCAGCAGTGAGTTGGCCATGGTGAATTGTCTGGTGGCAAGTTGGCCATGGTGAGTTGTCCCTTGGCACGTTGGCCATGGCAAGTTGTTATAGACCAGGAGTGTCAAACTCAAGGCCTGGGGGCCGGATCCGGCCCGTGGGGTGCTTAGATCTGGCCCGCAGGGCCACCCTGGAAACAGCAATGGCCCTCCCGAGCTCCGTTTTCATTGGCAGAGAGTTGCAGGAGGCTGTCGCAGTTGAAAATGCAGCTCGAGAGGGCTGTGTGCGGCCTTCTCGAACTCTGTTTTCGCTGGCAGAGGGTTGCAGGAGGCCGTCACATCTGAAAACAGAGCTCAGGAGCCCATTTTCGCTGGCAGAGAGCTCGGGCCAGCACAGGTGCCCACGACACAAGCGATGTCAAGCTGGCCATGCCCACCCTGGCCCCCAAGGTCAAACACAACCCTGATGCGGCCCTCAATGAAATCGAGTTTGACACCCCTGTTATAGACCCTTGTCAGATTGTGCTGGTGATGACACTTTAAAAGGCAACTTATGTCAATATTTCATTCTTCAAAATGCATGCAAAAATGAGGGAAAGTACTGTAATATATAAAACAATAAACTTTATTTTCTTCCTAACAAAAGTGTGGGAGGAAGAAGAGAAAAATGGAAAGAACAAGAATAAGCGGTATGGCCCTTATGTACTTCCATCTTTCCAGCATGTCCAACATTTTGAAAAAGAAGTTTTAGCACACCATATAGAGTTTCTGCAGATGTTGTTCATCATATCTGAGGGAAATATTTTACTTTGAATTGCAGCCCAATCTCCTCAATATGAAAAAAGCATCTGTGGCAGATCTTCTCTGCCAGGAGTTGTGTGTATAATAATTAAGAGGTAGGAAGGACTCAAGGAATGGTGGAAAGTCCCTGGAGTGATCTTTTACTTGCAACAACGGTGTGAGGCAGTGCATCAACTTGCACCAAGGGTTAGGGTTGTTCAAAACCCACTCAGGAGTCCACAAAACCAATTAACTGAAGACATAAATCTATATATTACAAATACTTTACAGGACATATTGCTGTGAAATGATAAACAAGAGCTTCATATCTACCTACCAACAATTTTAATGCTATTGTTTTCATCCAGAAGAAAATTTTCTATCTTCAGATCTCTAAAGAAGGAAAAACTGAAAGTAAATACACAGTCTTGAAACATAAGATTTGCACTGCAAATATCAATAAATGAGGTTTTTCACAATATGCCTGCTTAATGATATTAGTAGGAATATAGTTGATAGGTCTCTAATTTATTGAATCACACACACACACACACACACATCACACACATGGCCTTTATATCTGCCTGAGTTCTGGAAGCAAATGTCTCTTCTCAGGGATCTCACAACAGCAACCAGGAGACACATTAGGCTAAAAAAATAACAATTGGCCCACAATGCCCTGCTGAACTCTTATTGTTAAAGTAAGAGCTTTAAGGACAAGGATCTTGGAGACACCATCTACTTTACTACTCTCTCTTTCTCTCTTAATCTGGAAAAATTATTTCAGTTTCCCCCTCTGATTTATTTAATATTTTAGTATGAGTCAGAAATTCTGCTTCAAAATATGTATAATATTCATTATTCTTTATAATATTTCAAATATTTGTTTCCTTTTTATTTATTTATTTATTTATTTATTTCATCAAGCATGTATTCGATAACAGATATAAGTATAAACATAACTATGAATACATGAAATGGATACGAATAAAAGGGAACATTAGGACAGGGACGGTAGGCACGCTGGTGCGCTTATGCACGCCCCTTAAAGACCTCTTAGGAATGGGGTGAGATCGACAGTAGACAGTCTAAGGGTAAAGTTTTGGGGGTTTGGGGAAGAAACCACAGACTTAGATAGTTAGTGTTAGATAGTGGGTAGAGATGACAGGAGACAGACTTCCAAGCAGCTCTTTATTTCAGCTCTTGTGTAAGCAACCAGCAAAGAGCAGTCTGACCGCTTGCCCTTTTATAGGGAGCTGGCAGACAGACCAGCCAATAGCGTTTGAGCTTTTTCCCGATCAAACGCTGGACCTGACTGGAACCATGAAAAACAGTTTAAACAGTTAGA
>QLTV01003675.1:1582903-1644087 GCA_003457575.1 Thermophis baileyi | reverse complement strand
GTTTCGCCAGCAGCCGGCGCTGGAGGCGGATGGCCTGCACACCACAAATTAGCTGGTCGAGCAGGATGTCGTCCAGGTCCCAGAATTCGCAGTACCGTGCAGCTTTATGCAGAGCTGCGATGTACAGTACTGGTTGATCGTCTCGCCCTCACGTTGCATCCGCTGTCGAAAATCGTAGCACCGGATGACCTTAGACGGAGTGGGAGCGTAGTGCGTTTTTAAAGTTGCCTGCAGGACCTGCCATGGCACGGTGTGCACCGGGGTTGGGTCTGACAGTGACTCAGCGGTGTCAAACACCTCGGGGCCACAGTGACTTAAGAACACAGCTCTTTTGCGGTTGTCGGTCAGACCCAGCATATCGTTTGCTTCCAGGAAGCAGTCGAATCGCCGCATGTAGGAGTCCCATTTCTCCCTGGTCGGGTCGAAAGGCGCCGGCGGGTGGAAGGTGGACATAGCGGCAGAAGGAGGCAGGAAGATGTCTGCCTGGCTGGTTAAAAGTGCTGAAGAAGCTAGTCACAGTTCTCCTGGCCCAAGCCCTCGTCGCCACTGTTTGATAGTGGGTAGAGATGACAGGAGACAGACTTCCAAGCAGCTCTTTATTTCAGCTCTTGTGTAAGCAACCAGCAAAGAGCAGTCTGACAGCTTGCCCTTTTATAGGGAGCTGTCAGACAGACCAGCCAATAGCGTTTGAGCTTTTTCCCGCTCAAACGCTGGACCTGGTTGGAACCATGCAACACAGTTGAAACAGTTAGAACATAACACAGGTAGTGCATTCAAATATTCAAACATATTCAAATGTAATAGTAGAAGCATATATAGTTTTCTTCCTGACGATCTTACTGATTGCATGCAAGCTTTTCATAGGACAATGTGGCAATGTACATATTTTCCAGTAATGTA
The DNA here is from genome assembly GCA_003457575.1 of Thermophis baileyi. Taxonomy (NCBI): domain Eukaryota; kingdom Metazoa; phylum Chordata; class Lepidosauria; order Squamata; family Dipsadidae; genus Thermophis; species Thermophis baileyi. Next base: position 1,643,187 of record QLTV01003675.1, on the reverse strand, counting down.
CAGGTAGTCCTCAATTTACAACAGTTCATTTAGTGACCATTGAAACTTATATCGGCACTGAAAAAAAGTGACTTATTAGCATTTTTCACACTTTTGACCATTGCAGCCATCCCCATGGTCACATGATCTCAATTCGGTTGCTTGGCAACTGGTTCATATTTATGATGGTTGCAGTGTCCTAGAGTCACGTGATCCCCTTTTATGGTCTTCTGACAAGCAAAGCCAATGGGGAAGCCAGATTCACTTAACAACCGTGTTACTAATTTAACAATTGCAGCGATTCACTTAACAACTGTGGCAAGAAAGGTCATAAAATGGGGCAAAACTCACTTAACAAACGTCTCAATAACAGAAATTTTGGGCTCAATTGTGGTCATAAGGCGAGGAGTACCTGTACATGTGCATTGTAAATGTATTTTTAAAAGTAACAAATGATTTTACAAAATTCACAAGAAGTGTAATCTTGGAAGGTGTGTAGGTATTATACTATAGTAAATCTTCTAAAGATTTAGGAAGTGCAAATTCTGTAATTAAAATATCACATGATGTAAAGATTGGATGGAGTGAATTTCCTGTTCAATTCCATACATAGGAAAATAGCAGATTTACTCAAGAAGAATTTAGGCAAGGAGAAAGATTCCCCCCCCCCTCACTTAGTATCTTATCCAATAAGAGTAAATGGTTCAGTTTAAGACTAAATGAGGCATGGGAGATATTAGAAAATTGACACATTCTTGTAAAAAATAAAGAACCTATAGCCTGGATGATTTTTTATTATTATTATAGCCAAGAAAAATAACAATAAATAAATTCCAAAAAGGTTTATGTGTTTTTTGAGTTTTCCAGACTGTTTCACCAGGAAAACATTAAAAATTATGCTACTTCTTCCGTATCTTTATTTAATATGTTTTATTGTACAACTGACTATTGTAATCTTGTTAGGACTCTGTCCAAATAGTTGGGTTGGTTTATATAAACAAGCCACAAATCAATGTTTAAATGTATATATGTAATATTGCTTTAAATGCATGGTTGCATTCTGACTGGCAGTAACGGCCATAAGAGGGAGCTAGAGAACATGGTTAGTTCTCTCTCTTTTCCTGGAAGACTGCTGTACTTCTGTATACTGACTGATAGAACGTGTATGATTCGGACTGTTATTTGGACTGTGCTATTCCTTTAAGTAAACTACTTTTATACACTTTAACGTATCTGTGTATTGACTGAATCATTATTCATATCTACTGCAACATTACGGTTCACTGTGCAGGCCTTCAGAAGCAGAGGTTACTCTGCACAATTCCTTAACAAATCTCACAAGAGTTTGGAATGAAACAAAAATAAAAAAATAAAAAACAAGAATTGAAAGTAAAATTCAATTGTCAACCATTTTAACCTGCTGTTGTTGCTTTTACTCTTCTTTAACCTTTTGTTATTTTCTTTTAATAATAATATCAATCAGGTATTTTCTGTGGCTATTTTCCCCTTACATTTTACGTAAGTTATGAATGGCCTGTGCAAATTAATTACTTTTTCTCCTCTTCTAACTTCCTACTTTTTTTCCCCAAGAGCTTCTTCAACAATCATATTTCCTGGAAACCCACAAACTTTTATAACAGGCTGAACAAATATATAATATTCAGCTTGTTTAGCTATTGACCCTAATATGTAAGAATATCTGTTTATTTGGCAACAGTCCCAATTCATTTCCCATATGAAGCATACTTCCAAAAGAGGGATTAAAATAAACATTCTCATTTCCTCTTTCAAATGTTTGTCACAACCTATAGCAATCAAGAAACAAACTCAGAAAATGGATGTGCACCTGACACTTATTAATTTATTTATTTTTAAATGTTTTTATGTCAGATAATAATTGCTAATTAGCTTTGAAGTAGGGAAAATTATCACATTTGGATTTATCATTATTATTTTCATCCACCCTAATCAGGTAAACTTAATGTTTGCTAACGAGAATCATGAGGAAGTCCCTGATACAGTTCATCAGAGCCTAGCTTTTCTTAGATGAAGGCAAGTCATTGAAACCCAACACATTACAGATAGTCCTCGACTTTACAACAGTTTGTTTAGTGACCCTTCAAAGCTACAATGGCATTTTAAAAAGTGACTTATGACCATTTTTCACACTTACGACTATTGCAGTATTCCCATAGTCATGAGATCAAAATTCAGATGCTTGGCAACTGACTCACATTTATGTTGGTTGCAGTGTCCCAGGTCATGTGATCCATTTTTGCGACCTTCTGACAAGCAAAGTCAACAGGGAAGCCAGATTCATTTAACAACTGTACTAATTTAACAAGTGCAGTAATTCATAAAATGGGGCAAAATTCACTTAACAAATGTTTCGCTTAGCAACAGAAATTTTGGGCTCAATTGTGGTCGTAAGTCAAGGACTCCCTGTAAAAACACCAGTTTATAAAATATGTTATCCTCCCACCTGTACTTTAAAAAGAAACAGTAGTGTCTACCTGTGGACAATGCCATGGTGATGTAGATGGTCTACAGCAGCCATGATGTGTCTCGTATATTCCTTTACTTCTTCTTCATCTAGCCTCTTTTTCTCACATATTCTGTCCATGAGGTCCCCGCCAAGGCACAGCTCCATCACCATGTAATACGAGTTCTCCGTCTCCAAAGTTTCATACAGATGAACTATGTTAGGATGCATAATCATCTGATGTATACGAGACTCCCGCTTCATATTTTTTAAAACGTATGAGTCTTGCTTAGCCTTTTTCTTGTCAATAACTTTTATGGCTACCTAAATCACAGAAATGAATGAATCCTTCATGATACAGGTAATTCCCACCCTAATTTGGCAACAGCCATCCCATTTCGCAAATATAAATAAACAAGCTCAGCAATAGCTGATTATCACTATGGATAGCATTCAGATATTAAATCCGGACTACTAAAAGAAAAATGCATAATTCTTAAGACCAGCAATGTAATCAGGCCATTGTTTGCACTAATATTATTATTATTATTATTATTATTATTATTATTATTATTATTATTATTATTATTATTATTATTATTATTATAGTGAATATTTGCAATTGGTTTTCCCCAATCTTGATTCAACCATCTTATTTATTATTATTATTATTTATTAAATTTGTATGCCACCCAACTCCCAAGGGACTCTGGGCGGCTCACAACAATATAAAAAACTATTAAAAGAAAACACAATAAAAACATTTAAAAACAGTTAAAAACTCATACACACTGTTTCATGGCCGGATCTCGCCAATTACATGCATATTACAATATGCAGTTCTATGGTAATGTTTGAGGTGTAGGTAAGTGTTTTAGCAAACATCTTTGTAGGTACATGTTCAGATATCTTTTGGTACATTTCTTATAGATAACTTGAGTGCAGACATTTCCATGGGGGACTGAACAAGTCTGCTATTACTGCACTCACAGATTACTTAAAGTCCCTTGAAATGCTCTAGATATACTCAAATATCAACAGAATCATCCAGTTGGGAGAAACTCACAGTACAGTCAAACCTATAGAGCATCTATTGTATGAAATATACCCTTATCTTCCAAAGCTGTTTAGGAACTTGAAAAAAGTAAGTCAGTGCATTACTTTTATACTTGTCACTTGAGCATCGCTACCATAATTGAGTAAAGCTATGAACAAACAAGAAAAGAGAAGACAATTCATGAATTATCACATGCTATTGTGAGATGAATGCAGCTGCTAATCAGGCTCATGTAACCATGCTCAGATTACCTTCTCCCCAGTGAAAATGTGCAGTCCCTCCATCACTTTGGCAAAAGAACCCTTGTTGATCACTTTGCCTACTAGGTAATTCCCAACTTGTTTAGTGTGTGGGAAAGTCTTCTTAGGCTCTTCTTGGGAGAGTTTCCTGAAACAAGCAGGTATCTGTAGATCTTTATGGTTTTTCTCCATGCCCGATAATACCTTTTTTTGATTTGTAGGATTGATGATGCTGACATCTGGAGTCTCTTTTATTGTTGCAGGCATCTTCAAGAAGTTGGATTGGGTCTGCAGCCTTGCTTCCCAGGAACACAATTTGCCAAAGACAGTTCAGTCAGAAGACACAAGAACTAGTTCTGCTTATGGTGAGACAGCCCTACAAATCTATTGGTCATACAGAATTTAATTGTGCTCCCCTGGAGGCTATGTTTTCATTACTGATCTCTACCTGCAGGCATGGAGGTCCGCCCAAGCAGAACCAAGCTGGAGATTATTAACCTAACCTGATACAAGATGTCAATTAATGCCCCACAACTGACAGCTCCAATGTCACATAATAATTTCATGAAATAAACCACTCCCATTTACAGAGGCCAACATTACCTAAACACCAATCAACTAAATTAGACTACGGCTCTTTTCCCCTGTATTTTCAGAGACAACAGCCACAATGTTTACTATGTAATGGCATCAGTGGGGCTCAGGTTAATCCAGAAGTTTATTTACACAGAAAGTGATGGCAAGCATGTTCCAAATGACTTACCGTACTTAAACTTGTGTTCTCAGATCCCTTCCAAATTCTTTGGCTGGAGTACAGTTTCATCTTGCACTAGGTGAGAATTGTACATTGTCTTTAATCTTCCCTGGGATCAGGGAAAGGGGAAAAAATGTTGGTTCATTGAGTTGTGTCATGGTGAGCTCGAATGAGGAGACAAACAGCCTGCTCTGGAGTTATCTGATGAACCACTGCTTGAAGACCTGAGGTCAGCCAAGGTTGGGGCTGTCCAGCAACCATCAGGAGCAGTTGCCATTGATTTCCAAAGGTGAGCTGCCACCTCTACCCAATTCAAGGGCTTGCCACATGGAGAGGAGAGGACAACAACTCTGCAAGGCACCCCACAAAAAAGGAACTGTGGCCTCCTGTGATGAGCAATACGGGCCCTGGCCCTATGGTAGCAAACTAAGTACTGTATCTCCATTCAAAACAACAATTAGCCAATCCAGCCTCTTAGAGAGCATTATTATTGATACAGGCAGTCCTTAGTTAACAATTAATCTCTTGAGGTTGCTATAGAGCACATTTGTTTATTTCCTTGATCTCCTGGGGAAAAAGGCAGGATACAGGACTAACAAAAGTAGAAATAATTTTTTTGTCCACGACAGGGAACATGATGGTTTTGTAATGGGAACTAAGGATTGGTGGGAGAAAAATGATAGGATTCCTAGAAATAGTTGAGGAAGCATGGGGCGGGGTTCACTCAAAAGACATATATTTCTCCTGCATAAAAGTCATGGAAACATTGTGTAAAAATCAGTGATTCCCAGAATTAAAGAAGAAAAAAGTGGATCTGCCAATTTGGCAGGAAAGTCACCTATGTGCTGATTGGCTTAATGCATCTATCATATCTGAACTGTGACACACATTGTTTGCGTGTTATTTTTCTTGCCAACAGAGAAAAAAGTTTGCTAAAATATGCTTGCTTTTTTTAGGATCTGTGGTTTCTGTGATTTGTGATTTTTTTTGTGTGTGTGTGAACAAAACAGCATTTCCTGCTTCATTTTGCTAACTCTCTTGTCTTAGTCTGCCACAGATTCTTGACAGGTTTTATAATTTTTTAAAAAATAATTATAATGACACATATGTTTATTTACTAATGTAGATGCAGCAGCACGCAAAACAGTAGTGGGTTTCACTTACCTTTGCTACCGGTTCAGGAACGGGAGTATGTGGGCGCACATGCGCAGAAGCTTCTGCACATGTACAGAGCATTTTTGATGACATCCGGGCGGGTTTGCCCGAACCTGTGCGAACCGGTAGCAACCCACCACTGACACAAAACCATGCCCCCTCCAGTCTGTGAAAAAAACTCTTTCAACAGAACTGGCCCCTGGCCTCTGCCTTAAAGAATCCATCTCTTTTCTTGAGATTGTGAGGCACATGTATGTGTTTTAAAGAGTCTGGTATCTTTTTGTATCCTGTCATAATCAAGTCAGAACTCTCTTCAAATCCAGATTTCTTAAAATGAATTTTTAAAAAAAATATATTTAAAAAATAGTGGGCAGGTTTACCGGTAGATTCTCTGAATGCATTTGTGTGTGTGTATAAGAATGTATTAAATGTTCAATGTCAGGTATGAAGGAAAGGTCTTCTGAGGTTTGACTGGACTTTGCTCGCTTTCTTCTCTCTATTTCCTTGATGGTTTGCCATTCTGTAGACAGAATTCTGGACAGCCATCTGTTCTCTTCAGTCTTGGTTTTGCCAACTCTTGAACTTGCCATCCTCTCTGGATCAATAAATTCTGTAACACATCAATCCCAGGTAGCAAATGTGCATCTGTAAAATTCTTCTGGGTTTCTGCCCTGGCATGAAAATCGTTTGATTTGCACATGATATCCAGCTGATGTGCTATCTATAATCCTCTTCTGAGAACACTTGCTTAACAACCTTGATTCTAAATATTAATATGAAATTGAGAGTTTCCTCCAGCCTCGAGATTCTGCCTTTATGTTATTCTTACTTCTCTGCTCCACATACAATTTTTTAAAAATCCTACTTTTTGAGCTGAAAGTCTGTGCTTTTGCCAAATCATGAATTTTCAAAATGATTAATAACCAACAAGTTCAATGACTAACAGGTACAGGCAGGGGTGGGCTTCAAATTTTTTAGCAAGGGGTTCTCTGTCCGGTTGCTGGGTGGGCATGGCCATGGTGGGCGTGGCCTATTCAGCCTCCTGCACCACAGCAGGGGGGACATTTTTGCCCTCCCCGGGCTCCAGAGGCTTACCTTGAGCCTCTGGGAGGGCAAAAATGGCCTCCCCAGGCTCCGGAGGCCCTCCCGAACTTCTGGTAGGCCTGTTGTTCGCCCTCCTGAGCCTCTGCGTGTGCCCTGCACTTACCTGCATCCAAAACAGGCTGCGTGGGGACTCCTGGGAGGGGCGGGGTGGAGTGGGCGGGGCCAGCCAGGAGTGGGATTTCGGGGTTCTCCGAACTGCACAGAATCTTAGCTAGAGGTTCTCCCGAACCCCTGTGAACCCCCAGCAGCCCACCCCTGGGTACAGGTACCCATGGTATGTATGTGTATATATTTATTTATTTATATATACATACAGAGAAATAAAGAAGAGAAGAAAAATACTCCTTTTATGCAAAGCATCCACTGAAGCTAAAATTTGGATGGGGGAAGAGTAGATCAGTGAGAAAGACGCACCTTAATCCTTCAGAAAGATTTACAGAAACTAAAAGATTTTGGAGTAAAGTTAGGAAATGGGTAGAAGAAATAATAGAACAACGGATTGACCTGAGACCGGAGATTTTTTTATTGGGACTGTTGAATAGAAAATATGACAAGGAAATACAATATCTTCTTCTTCATATAATCACAGCAGCGAGAATAGTTTATGCCCAAAAATGGAAAAATGATAATATACCATCTGAGAAAGAACTGATAAGGAAAATAATGGACTGTGTAGAGATGGCTAAATTAACAAAAGAAATAAAAGAAAAAGAAGAGACAGATTACTACTTGGTTTGGGATAAATTTTACAATTGGTTCGAAAGAAGAAATAGAATGTAAGGTGTAATAAATGAAAAAGGAAAGGAGAAATGATATGGGTAAATTATGAGCGACTTGTAAGTAATAAGTGTGAAGAAATAAAGATAGAAATATGTAGATAGATAGGTCAACAAATGTGAAAACAATTAGAGAAGAGTAAAAGGGAAAAATGTAAATAATAGATTATATATTGGGATGAAACTGTTGTTAAAAGTGTATTTATGTATATATGTGGATGCAGGTCTTTGTTTGTTTGTGTGTATTGTTTTGTAGTTTTAAAACTCAATAAAAAATTTAAAAAAGAAAGAAAGATTTACAGAATTGAGCATACTATGTGTATTACAATTCCAACAGATTCCTAAGTGTTATTTCTGTGCAATATTGGCAAAAAATGGCAGTAGCGGTCAATGTGAAGATAGGGCAAAGATAAAAAAGGGGTTGTGTTGTTTTTAAAAGTTTGCTCTCCACCTCCCCCCTCTGGAGAAAACAACCTTTGTTCATCTTTCTTGTGCATGCTGTGCTTCTGTCTGGTCTCTATTAGGGTTATCGTATTTGGGCAGAAAAATTAATGGTAAGCAAGGAGTTAATAGTTTCTCTAACATTTTGCTACCATCTAGTTGGGGTCTGGACCTTTGCATTTCATTCATATTAGAACTATGCTCCCAACATCTGAAGAAGTGAGACTTGGAGGAAGTGATGTGAAGCAGGCCACAAGATAGACTTAGGTGGAGGCACCTCTGTTTGTTAAATACACACATACACAAACACAATTTGTAAACACTCCCCATCATCACCCCTCTTTGTTTCTCTCATCCTCTTTTCCTAGAAAAAATTTAATGGCCACTCTAGGTGAGATGGATGACTCTCGGCAGAATCCAAGGTAAATTTAGAGAGAAAGGCATTCTATCACTTATTATAGTATAGTATAGCTTATTCTTTCTTCCTCTCTCTTTCACACACACTGAAATCTAAGCTTCAATTTGGGATTTAAAAAAAAACAAAACCAAAATTTTTTAAAATGTTTTTAAAATCATCAAAACCCATATTTCTTATCTCAAGCACTTCTTATTGACTCGCTTAACGAAAGAAGCCTAGGTTCAATAAAGTTAAGAAATAATAGTCAAATCAAACAATCAAATCAAAAACTGTATCACACAGCACCATTACCTGTATTTCTTTACTCTAAATTCATAGAGGACCGATCCATATCAGTATTACCACACTTGAGGAATAAAATAGCTAATCCTTTTTCCAACCCTCTTTTAAATTCCCATGCACAGGCATGGGGTTTTAAAAACTTCCGCTGCTTTCCAAGTTTCAGATGGTAATTGATTCTTAAAACATTTTAAAAATAACCAAAATGTCAAAGGGAACTACCCAATGCTTTGCTGGAAATGAAACAAATTACATCATCAAATATCCCAAACCTTTAAAATGAGTAAGTTATTGAATAAACAGGTAAAATTAACATTTTGATTTTATTCTTGTTTTGTGATATGATTTCTCTGTGCGCGCGTGCCACTGTGTGTGTATATGCACATGCATGCATTTTTTTGATTGAATGCAAAAAAGAAAGAAAACAGCAAAACAACAAAAATGTACAAGGTATATTTATATCTTGGATAAACATTCACCTAAGTATTTCCATGAATACTTAGCCATATTTCATTATAATCATCCATTGATAATCTGTAATAATGTACAATTTATTGGTTGCTAACAATAGCAAGTCTGCTTTTGCTTGATTTTCCTGGTTGTTACTTTTCTTTCTCCTGTGTGGTCCAACTAGAGCAGGGCTGTCAAACTCCCGGCCCGCAGGCCGGATGCATCATGTGCTGGCCACGCCCACACCCAGTTTAGTGAAGGGGGGGAAAGTCCCAATACGTCACATGATGCCGCCATGACGACGTGAGTTTGTCACCCCTGATCTAGAGTCTCAATGGGTTGAGGCAGCCTACAAGTATTTACAATTCTAAAGAAACTAATGCTGACTTTTTCTAATTGGCAAGCAAGGTGCTAAAAATTAATTGAAGAGCCATAAATAAAGCCATAAACAGTTGGCATCTGTTGAACAATTGGGGAGCTGGGAGGGAGGTCCCCTATTTCAAAAAATCTGATCAGGCTTCCCCAAGCAAGGTGAAGCACCATGGAAACTTGCTCTGGGCTTTGTTGGCCTTTTTGTCTAAGTAACCCCGCAATGGGGCAATTTTAGTACCACAATATTTGAGAACACATCATGATATGTAAATTAAATTATTAAACAGTAGTATGTTTAATTCTTGCCCAATTCTAACCTCGGTGAAATCATTAGTTTTATTCATGGAGATGGAGGTACAAGTTCATTTAACATTTAAGTAAGTCATAGTTTTGTAAAGTCTGAGAATGCCAGGAGTAACTGCTTTACAAAATGTTCTATGTTTTTTTTTTTTTAGTCAATAGAAATCTGATCTGTTTTTGCTATTCATGTTAGTAAGGCCAATTTATTTATTTTTTTCATTTTAACGACTTTTAAAAATCTGAAAAACAGGTTTGTCTTATTGAGGTATTTTAAGGAGCAAAGAAAGCCAGAACAGGGTAAGTGAACAAAGAGCAAGCCCATACAGCTACAGCAAGATAAGCTTCCTGCTCATATTCTCTACCTTAAAATGTGAAAATTGTCATCCTCATTCCTTCTGATAAAGCCACCCTATTATTAGGGCATCCTGCAGCTTCCCCAAAGGTTCAAAGATTCAGTTGGACCTCCCAATCTTTCAAATATTGTCTACCCCATCTCACAGATATCCAGGCCCTCAAATGTATAACAAGACTGTGTTCAAGGCTGATATTAGAGGCACAGAGTCACCCTTCTGTAGGATCAAGAGAAGCCAATTTTATTACAGGTGACTGAGATTCAGAAGACAAGACAGAGACCTTTTGTTTGGATTAGGAAGCAATCAAGTTTCTGTTAGAGAAGGCAAGAAGTATATGAGTTTGGGATCTCCTGCAATTGTTCCAGGATTTGAATGCTTGGGGCAGAATCTTAAATATTGGAAATTCCCAGTCTGTACTCAAGGAGATCTTTTAACACCAACCTCTTCCCATATAGAGCAGCCAGTCATACAATTATGGTAGTCATTTGGGTGGTGTGGTTCAGACTCCAGCTCAGTGGCTGAGCCTCCAAGGACAAAAATATAGAACAGGGCCTGTTTTTGCCTCAGCTTGGCATGAGGGCCAATCCCTCAGCATCAGAGGTCTGGTAGATTGTTATTTTCTTTTTCTCTTCCCATCAGGGGTGGGTTCTGGTTTACCTTGCTGCCAGTTCGCTCAGTGTCACGCTGCGTGGGGGGGTGCGTGCTTCGCACATGCGCAGTGCTTAAAAAAAGCTTCTGCACATGCGCAGAAGCAAAAAACAAAATGGCGGCACCTACGGCTCGGGGCGGTTCGGGGGCATGGCAGGCGTGGGTCACTACTGGTTCTAGTGACCCACGCCGCCACGTTACTAACGGTTCTATAGAACTGGTCAGAACCGGTAGGAACCCACCTCTGCTTCCCATGTCAGGGGCATGACAAATGAGAGACTAAGGGAACTGGATATGTTTATCACTGAGAAAAGAAGATGGAAAGGGGAATATAATCAGGGGTGAAATTCAGCAGGTTCTGGAGAACCGGTAGCGGAAATTTTGAGTAGTTCGGAGAACCGGCAAATACCACCTCTGGCTGGCTCCAAAGTGGGGTGGGAATGGAGATTTTGCAATATCCTTCCCCCAGGAGTGGGGAGGGAATGGGGATTTTGCAGTATCCTTCCCCTGCCACGCCCACCAAGCCACGCCCACAGAACCGGTAGGGAAAAAAATTGAATTTCACCCTTGAATATAATGGCATTTTTCAAGAGCTTGGAAGGATTTTATGAAAAGAAGATATCCTGTCTCGGTTGCCCCATTATGCAGGAAATGAAATAATGGTTTAAATTATAAGAAGGCAGGATTGAATCTTCCAAAACAAGTTCCTATATGTTGAGAGTGATTCAAGAATATAAGCAGTTACTAGTTGTAAGCTCCTTTTCTGGCTATATGTTCAAGGAAAGGTTGCTCAGCCATCTGTTGGGATGCTTCAATTTGATTTCTACACAGAGCAGAGTCTGACTCAACATCTCTTTACACATATGATTCTATCACTCCCCTGAGATTAGAACAGGGTGCACTGACTTCCTCTCAATCATATTTTTCCAAAACTGGTATTCACAAGCATGCTTTCTATCTTGCTTTTGGCATATAAAAATCATGACTGATGACGTAGCTGCTGGTAATCTTATCCTTCAGTGTTTAGCATCAGGCAGTTCATCTCTGGTTTTGTCTTACTCATGGGCTTTTGCTTGTCTCTGTGTTGTCTTAGTAATTGTTTAGATCAAAACATTTTAACAGAAACATTTTTTGTCCTCCGAGATGAAGCAATATTTATCTCTCCCTAACCTACTGCAGAGAAAGGAAAGAAAGAAGTGGGGAGGAATATAAATTCCTAAATGATAACCAGAGAAATATTTTATTTCAAATGATAGAAAAATAGATTCCAAAAAACAACTGAAACATTATAGTAGCTTTAAGTAGTGATATGATGATGATGATGATGATGATGATGATGATGATGATGATGATGATGATGATGATGATGATGATGATGATTGCAAATTTCATTAGTAATCAAATTTCTAATTTGATCACACTGGTTAAAAAGTTTCAGCAATTGGCTTGTATAGTCTACAAAATTTCTTATGACAAAAAAGATCAGTAGTATTTTCTAAATCAAGGTAATTGTACTGCATTCTGGGTGACCTGGGAAAAAAATTTCCAACCTTTATTTTATAATTTCAAAAGCATCTCCTATCATAGTTTTCCCAAGGTACACATTTCAACATGGATTTTTGCTTAATGTAAGCACTTATAAACATACTTATAAGTGTATACAGTATGTTGTTCTGCCCCAGCGACAAGCCACCAATAATACGCACACACAAACTGCAAAACACTGTTCTTTTACTAATAAGTAAGATCTCCTACTAACTTCTTAGGAGTCATGGAAAACAAAACTAAAGGCAGAATAGTCTTTTTTTCAAAACTCCCGCTTGTTAATATGTAATCTTAACAGCTGGCCGGAGTCCAAGAGATAAAGGAGCAGCTCTTACTGTATCTGGCAAAACTCCCAGAACTTGGAATGCAGGAAACAAGACCCGTACTGGAACAAGAGCCGAGCAGACTGGAGTCACAAAGTTCAAGAGGGATATCAAATGGTTGTTTCCTGCAACACGGCTCAGTGTGGTCAGGGCTTAAATAGTCTAAGGGTGTGGCCACTTAGCCTGCAGCGCTACTCTCAACTCCCGAGGAGACCTCCTCCTGAGTAGCCACTCTTGCCTTCTAGCAGCCCTGCGTGCCCGAGCATTGAGAAGAAGAGGCTCCTCCTCTTCTTCTTCGGCCCTGATGGGCTCCTCAGGAGGTACAGAAGGCCCTGGTTGACTCTCAGCCTCTGGCACTGAGTCCTCTCCAACCTCCTCGCTCTCTGACTCGGGTGCCAGGTACATGGGCCAATGGTACCTCGCCACAACTGCCTCATCATCCTCCTCGCTCTCTGACTCGGGCGCCAGGTGCACGGGCCGATGGTACCGTGCCACAACCGCCTCATCATCCTCGGGATCCATGATCACCGGCACGGGACACTGGGGGACCACAACATATGTTCTTGTACATTAATTTGTGTAATAGTATATTTATATTTTAAATTGGGAACCGTAACACAACATTTGGAACACATACACACACACAAATATGTTTGTGTACATGTGTATATATCACATACATATTTAATTGTTTGTATGTTGGTTCAGATAGTACAAATTATTTTGAGTTCCATTAAAATACTAATTAAACATATGTCTTCCCATCCATGATTCTGGAACATCTGAAAGTCTGTTTCAGTGATCTGAAAAGACAAAAATAAATTGAGATCAAAGATTGCTTGTCTAATCTTTGCTTTGCTAATCTTTTTTTCTGAATACTGTAGCTTTGTTTTTAAAAGGGGCACTATCTTGCATAAAGATATTTGCATTTTATTAGTCTTAATAAACCTGATTTGGGCTTATATATATGAAACAGAAACCTCCAAGCTGAGCCTGCAAAGTGCTTTATAAATAATATACCGTATTTTTCAGACTATAAGACGCACCGGTGTATAAGACGCACCAGGATTTCGAAGAGGTAAGTAAAAAATAAAATTTTTGTCCTTCCCGGCCCCCAGGAGCACTCTGCAGGCCTCCCAAACCCTCTGTGTGCCCCGTTTTTTGCAAAAACGGGCCCTTTCTTACCTGTTTTTGTGAAAAATGGGGCACGCAGAGGGTTTGGGAGGCCTGCAGAGTGCTTCTGGGGGCTGAGGGAAGGCAAAAATGCCCCCATTTTTCATCCATTTTTTGCAAAAACGAGGGCATTTTTGCCTTCCCCAGCCCCCAGGAGCACTCTGCAGGCCTCCCAAACCATCTGCGCATCCCGTTTTTTGCAAAAATGGGCCCATTTTTCACTCGTTTTTGCAAAAAATGTGGTGCGCAGCGGGTTTGGGAGCCCTGCAGAGTGCTCCTGGGGGCTGGGAGAAGGCAAAAACGCCCCCATTTTTGCAAAAAATGGCCCATTTTTTGCCCATTTTTCACAAAAATGGGGGCATTTTTCGTAAAAATGGGACGCAGGGACAGGGCTTCGGGAGGCCAAAAATGGCTGTATTCGGTGTATAAGACGCACCAACATTTCCACCCTCTTTTGGGGGGGGAAGGTGCGTCTTATACTCCGAAAAATACGGTAATTAAAGATGTGGCTGAGGGACGTTCAGTATTTACCATTATTTTGCTGTGTAACAGGTAAATGTGTTATCTTGTATAAATAACTTACGGTAATTATAAAACATTTTCTCTAGTATCAGTGGCCTTTCCCTACTTAGTCCTAAAACTCACCTAAAATTAGCAATATCAATAAATGTCAATCTTTCTACTAATATATAATGTTCTCTTAATAAGGAGTCCAATCTCCTAGAAACAGTAATTTCACATGTAGGCAAGACATTCAGTTTCATATCATGTTTTGTTGAATGTCTAGCCATGCTTTGCAAGGCTGAGAAGGACAGTAGAACTGTCTACTCCAATGTAGACAGCACTACTTTGCTTCCATTTCTTTACATTCACAAACCTTCATAGAGGGGCACACTGGGGCACACATCCTTGTCCCTACTTTATACCTTCATCAGTGATTGGAAATTTACCAGTTTTTGCACTAGAAGATGGTGATCAACACTGTATATTGTAAAGCATTGACATATGTAGACACTATATATTTCATATTTATTATTCGTAAAAATTATTTTCAGGACCTCTCCTGATTTTTTGAGTTACTAGATTTAAGCAAAGTATTTTAATTCCAAAAGCAAAATTGGAATGTTTATTGTAGCATGTGTCAGTGAAATAGTTCATATTTATAAAATTTTACTGTGTTGCAAAAACAAGGAGAAAATTGAGGTGCAAGCAGGACGAAATGGCTTTTAAAGGAAGTTTTACAAAAACCATTTTATTTTCAGCACCAGATGGTAGAATGATTTCTGTCTTTGGAGGAGTGATATAGTGTTCTTTTAAAATTAGGTTTATACTTCTTTATTCCTCCCTTGGCCTGGGCATATGGAATGGTGCCTACCTAATTGGTCATGAGAGGGGATTAAATTAAATAAAATCACAATTCACAGGGGGGCTGTAAATATGGCCTTTTAATTTGAAAATTTTTGCGGGTTGCAGTGTAATTCAAGCTTTTTGGGCTTTATTTGTGTGTCACTATTCACAGAACTTGCCAAGTCAAACCTCAAGGAGTCTGTTATGTTGGCCATTGTTTATGCCCAAAATGAACCATTTTGCTACTCAACAAAAGACCTCCTGTCAACAACTCAAGTCAGAACAGTTGATCAAGGCTTCAGCAGGAAGGGGCCGCATTCTTCTGTTAAGCCTCGGGGTGCAACATTCGGACGGATCTGGTGTCTGCAGCTACTTTGACAATTCTATAAGCAATCCAAGGATGTCCTGAAGAGACATTAATGAATGCGAGAAACTCTTAATGTGTTCCCTGCCATTAAACTGAAACAGTCAGCTTGAAGTGACTAATTGCCTTGGGAGGAGAAGGAACCAAGAGCACTCAGTGCTGGAAAGCTGCTAACGGAGAACTTATGGAACAAAGTCCAAGGTTTCTCGTCCAAATTGGAATGTGATAGAAATCTGTTGGAAGGTGATGACAGAAGTGAAGTAAAGCAGTTGTTTCCTGAACCATGTACCAGATGTGTCATATACTGTGATAAATAAGATCAGTATTTTACACGCCAGAAACTGGGGAATACTATGAGTGCTCATTACAAAGTACCCCCCAGAATCTACTTGAAGTGTACTCATCAAGAAGCACATAGGTATTGCTTAATGCTTAGAGAAACTGATTTATTTAACTTCGGACCAACAAAGCTGATTAAGAGTTTCAATTTAATTTACTATTAAGATATTTACAGATTATGAAAAGATATTCAAGAATTCCAAACTCTGCTGTTTCTTAAACTGGTTTTTTTTTTTAATTTTCTCCCTTTCCTCCTTAATTCACTGCCATGTTCTGAAATATTTTTGTTACTAATTGAAGAATTGCCTAGCATAATATTTCTCATCTGGCTAAAAAGTGGAAAACCCTAACCACAGTTCAGATAAATCAAAACACTTGGAGCTTAAGTCAGATTCTTTTTCTATGGAAGTGATAGGGGACATTAATAGCTTTCATTCTTTCATTCTATTGTAGGAGTGAAGGCAGATCTCAGTCATGGAAGAGGGAAAGAAAGAGAAACAAAATATTACATTTTGGTACATCTTTAAAAAATAAAGAATGCAAGATGAAGTTGTAAAACATATTTATTGTGGAACTGCAAACCCATGGAAGTAAACCTCATTTAACTCAATGGGGCTTAGTATTGAATGGATACATATTGACGTTTGTTATTAACCTGAGTTTAACTTAATTTTGTTGTCTCCACATGGGATTCCTTCCCTTGAAAAGAAGTGTGCCATTAATGTATATATTTTCTATTATACAATGTTTTTCTTTGATGGGAATATGAGCTTTTCCCTCCAGTAATGGCACCTGTGGCGGGGGGTGTCAAAATAGGCTAGATGATGGTTATGGCTACATAATCTAATCCCTACTTTTGCACATACATCAACGCTACATGCATTTACCAAAGAAGGAACTTCAATCACACTGCTGCAACCACCATCTTGCTTGCTTTGACCACCCAAGAACACCACTGCCTCCCGCCAAAACCATCCTCAATATATATCCTACATATCCTAATTATCCTACATTTGCTGCTGAGAGGAATAGAATATGTGGCATAAATGAATAGAGAGGCAAATCACTGTAACTCTCACTTTTGAAGTCTCTCTCTCTCTCTCTCTCTCTCTCTCTCTCTCTCTCTCTCTCCTTCCCTTCCATGTGTACTTCGTTGTTTCTTTCAGAAGAAGGGAGATATAGTACATAGTTGGAAAGGATATTGGAGGTCTTGTAGTCCAACCCCCTGCTCCAGCAGGAAACCCTATACCCGTGATGGCAAACCTATGGCACGCGTGGGCACGTGCGCCATCACCAGCTGCTGTTCTGGTTCTGGCACGTGCATGCGTGCTGGCCAGCTGATCTTCGTGTGCCGGAGCCCCGAAAAACTCGGCTTCTGCACATGCGCAGAAGAAAAAAAAAATTCCCCCCCATTTTTTTTTAAAAAAAAAATCCCAAAAAAAGATGGCAGCGCCCACGGACCGGCACCGACCGAACCGGATTCGTGACGTCACCGTGATGTCACCAGCTGGTCGCTACCGATTCAGGCGAACCGGTCCGAACCGGGAGGAACCCACCTCTGCATTAGATGGCAATGAAATGATAGAGAAAACTATCCCTTTGCTTCCACCTGGTGGTCATCTCAATTCAATTAGGTAGCCCTAACTTTTAAGAGAATGCCTTTTAGCACTTTCTACATAATTGTATATGTATAGATCTTATACCGGTATGTACATATTTATGGGGGGGTGTATGACAATCTTAAGGGTTAGTTTTTGCTAATTTAGCACAGAAATAATTTTATACTTAGAAATATAAAATCTATTTTTCCTTTGCTGGAAATGCACATAATTTTATATTCCTTTTTCTAACTATAGTATTGACAATGTCAAAAGTGAGAAACTCAAGGATTAGTTTTAGCTAAGTTGGCGCAGAAATTATTTCTGTGTGTATACTTTTAAATCTATTTTTCCCTTTGGTTGAGAATGCAGTTGTTATAAATTCAGATTTATCTTTCTTTTTGTAACTATAGTATTTCTACTGTCTGTGCTGAAGAGTCAATTAAGAAATACTAATGAGTCAAATTCTTTCAATCTTCTATATGTCCAGAGCCCAGGAAAAAAGAGAAAATATCAAACCTATTAAAAAAATCTATGAAACACAAACCATAGTTGAAATGTATGTAGAGGACATAAAGTATACCTATGAACAGGAATTTGGGTTCTTTCTACAAACATCTATTACTTTTTCATATTTTTAATGGGCATTAGCATTTGTAGTGTTCATTTCAATTCCACTTTTCCCTTTGTTGGTGGTTTCTTGTTTGGCCCTTTCTAGCACTTTGAAAACATTTTTTTTTATTTCTATCAAAATTAAAATAATAGAATTGTGAAGGGAATCCCAGTTCTGTTTCAGTCAGAAGCATTGCAGTAATATACCTCTCTCAATGATAGTCGGCAATTATTCTTCTATAGAAAGTCCAGCTTACCAAAAGCTAAAAGTGTAGGGGAAGCTTACAGTTTTTTAGTAACACAAATAACCAAATAATTGTGTGACTTAATACAGATTTTATGGCCATAATAAAGGAATGGATAATCTGAGAGAGGTGGCCAGTGAAAACTTTGACTGCAATTTCTAACCCTTCCAAAAGACTGCTACTGTCTGTTTTAACCCAGCAAAAGTTGAAAATTTCAATGATATTTAATTCACTGTAGCTATATTCTCTTCTTTTCTCTTGACTGGCTACTTGAAAAAACAGATTCAGTCCTGCACTTCCCCTCTTTGCTAAACATTCAGCCAGATGACTTGCTCTGAAAAATTCAGAACATTGCTTGCTGCATTGCAACATGCAATCATAACATTGGGAAAGTCTGACTAGTTTAGGAGAAACATTTCAACATGCTGAAAATTCATTTTACCTATTCTGTGGTTTCCTTGTGCAGATCCACAAAAGTCCATTGGAGCAGACCAGCACTCCTGTTCACCTTGTATGATTTGACAGGAGCTGAGTTTTTGCTTTTGCAAAAATATGAGCTCCATGAACATTCCATGAACATAGCCACCCAGAGTCCTTCGGGAGTTGGGCGGCATATAAATTTTATAAAATAAATAAATAAATAAAATAAATTCCTTCTTCTTTCTTCCCTGAAGATCAGTCATTATTTCGCTTCTCCCCCCCAAAAAAAAAAATCTTCTAAACAAGAGATACGAATTATAATTTAAGCTTCTCACCACTTTCTTTAGGGTTCCTCTTATAATAAATACAAACAATAGAAGCGAGATGTGTGAGCTCTCTGTGCACTGCCTTACAGACAAAAATATGGAGGTTCACATTTATACAACCAGACCTTTGTAAGAAGTTAATTGCTGGTGGAACAGCAGGTAACACAAGCCAAGAACAATTTACTTCGAAGGCCATTACTGGAAATATTCAAGTACAAACCTCTAGGTCCCCAGCATCCCTTCAGACCAACACCAATTTTGAAGGTTTCAGTCCTCACATAGTTGTGACATTTCCTCACATTTCTAGGAAAAAGAGAAAGTGAAGGAAGTGAGGGGAATGGGTTGTGTAAAAGATTGAACTAAGAAATACACTAAGTCGTTCATAGGCCTTCCTTTTATAAAAGCTTTTTAGGTTTTCAGAAGAAGTAATCTTCTGCCAAGTAATGGGGTTGGTCACTTACTTAGATTGCACGGACATGAGCCAAGGATTACATCCCAGACTTCACATGCCAGCAGAATTGGTAGTGTAAATCCAGATAAGGTGGTTAACCATCTGGTGGCCTGAGTAATGGGAAGGAGGAAACACCAGTTTTAAAAGGTGATTTCTAACAATGTTCTGCTGTGGTAGTGCTGTGATCTGTTTAGAAGCAGAATTCTGCATTCTTAACAGAGGTGGGCTCCTACCGGTTTGCACCGGTTCTATAGAATCGGTAGTAACTTGGCGGCCTGGGTCGCTGGAACCGGCAGCGACCCAGGCCTGCCACGCCCCCGAGCTGGTTCTCTCGCTTGAGTTACAAGATGTAACTCGATTGTGTTACATCTTGTTTTTTGCTTCTGCACATGCACAGCTTTTTTTTGTACTGCGCATGGACGCATGCGCGTAACTGCGACCCACCCATGTGGCACACAACGCATGCACGCGCCCACACGGTGCATCCCTGAGCAAACCGGCAGTAGGAAAATCCGGAACACACCCCTGATTCTTAAGCATCTGCCACCTGAAGCCTGCTCTTCAGTGAGGCCTGCTCTATCCGATTCAGATGTTTTAAGGGATATTGCAGAATTTCTACTTGGCTAATGTGAAAGTGTGAGAAGGAAGAAATATATGCCTTCAGGAGCAAGAGTGAAGATGACTGGATAGGAGCCCTTCATGGGGACTTGCAATGCTTATGGCATGCTCGTCTTCCAGCCTGGAACACATTTGTGGGAAATTGAAGTCTGCAACAGCCTTTGAACAAGAAATCAAAGCCCTGGAACAGAAAACAACATGCTTCATCTGATAAGAAAACATGAACAAAAGAAAGGAAGGTATATAACAATAACTGGCAGTGGAAACATCTCTTCCTAAGAGGACCAAACCCAATTAATGACAGTAACAACTGTAATAAATAGATATAGAAGATTGTATGTAATGCTGGAATTCAATAATAGTTTTCAAGCCCCTGCATTAGAAACAGGCTTGGAACAGTCAGAATGGGGCATTGAAGAAAGGGAGAGAGAGAAAAAACAGATTATCTAAAGGGCAGAGACTACATCCTGTAAGAAGTTAAACAGAAGAGTCATGGAATAATTCATCTGCAAGGAATTGAAACACACATATGGTGACAGGATCCACTGGCTCATGAAGTGTGCTAGCTGTGAGGAAAAAAAAATCAGGCAGACTTCCAAGGCTTATTAAATCCAGTGAAAATGATTCCATCCTGTTAATACACCTGGGGGAAAATGATACCGCAAAGAACTATATCATTACAGACTTTGAAAATCTTGGAAGGAAGCTCAGAATCCTGGGACTCTACGAATACCACCCTTGCAATCCATGAAGGGGACCAGAAAAGGAAAGAAGAATACTGGAAGTATTGCTTGGACTGGTCGTGCAAATGGTTTCGGTGGGAGAGATTTGATTTCTGGGATCATAGCCTGTTATTAGTTAGACTTCATGGTTGAGTTGGATTGCATTTCACATGAATGAATACAAATGCTTTTGGCCATAAGGACTTTAAACTGAATCCTGTAAATGGTGCATTTAAAAGTAAAGATGAAACTTGCTACTGAAATGAATGGGAATACTGCTGAAATAGGACCTGTTGAATCTGAAAAAAACAAAAGATTTTTTCCATAAAGTATATGGCCCTAATTGCCTGTGCTCAGAATATGGGAAATACACATGATGAGTTTGATCTCTTGGTACAAAAAGGCAGTGTGCAAGGAACTTAAGGAAGTGATACATACACTGGATACACACCCAGAAGGAAATTACCATTTCAGAATATCAATCAAGTAAGAAATGAGCACGTGAAATAGACCCGTTGTCCCTTCCTCAGATTACTACATGTTAACTTGGTTTATGCATGAGTGTTAAGGTCAAGGGTAGACAATGTTTGAAGATTCAGGGGCCATAAATCAGCCTCCTGGTCTTCTAAGGGTTCTGAAGAGGCATGGAAATGCTACCAAAATAAGCATGGTTGGGGTTTTTTTTATTTTGGTTTTGTGTTTTGGCCTATCATCAATTTTTGGGAGGAGTGGGAAAGGAAGAGGGAGACTGCTATGAGCAAAGCCGCTCCTATTTCCATCTTTAATTGCCCTCAAATATGCCAGTTTGAGAAGTTTCTGGAGGGATTTGGGAATTACAGGATGAGCATGAGATCAATACAACACCCAGAGTTTTCTCACTACCATGATCACAACTTCTGACTACCTGCCGGCTTTCCCATTGCCTTTCCTTGTGTGAAGTCAACAGGGAAAGGCACAGTCTGAGATCATGCTGCAAAAGTCAGAATTTCTAGGAGCAGACCATTCATTTAGCACCGTTAATAAGTTTGAACTGTTGCTGAATGAATGGTCATTAAATAAGTACTACCTGTTCTGTCAATTTCAGATTCAATGGCGGTCTACTTCGTTTTGTAACTGGAAGGGAAGAAGGCACCATTTTTTTCTTTAGAACAAATACTAAAATGTGTTGGTCACCCCTGCCGCTACATACAAAATAATTCTATGTCATAGACCACCCACCTTAAATTTAAATCAGAACTGTGTTCTCTATAGCTTCATTCTGCAGCATGGTCTTTAAGTCTGTCATGAAATTTGGTGTACATGTGCCTTCCACTGATCAAAAGACTGGAACCTGTTGCTTTGTAGCAGACCAAATCCTTACTCTATATTCCATGGTTTCTCAGGTTATCTCCCAAGAACACCTGAATCTACATGGAGAGGATTAAAACACAGTGAAGTTGTCACTGAAGTGTTTTGGCAATGGTTATTTCTTTTGTATGTGCCTTTTCTTTTAAAAAAAAAATGTGCGATGTTTGTAGCACTCCTTTGGCTCGTGTTGGTGTTATAAAGACTGTGGGCCTTATATACTAAGTGCTTTGGTCCCTTTGGCAAGGCGTACTTCTAACCACAAGGCAAGAGAGGTGAAGGATTAAAACAGGGGTGTCAAACTGGTAGCACGCGGGCCGGATGCATCGCGTGCAGGCCCCTCCCACCCCAGCTCTACGAAGGGGAAAAACATCGTGAAACATCACGTGACGGCAACATGACGTGGCGAGTTTGACACCTGTGGGTTAAAAGAATTAAGCTCTTCTTCTTAGATCAGGTTCAAGGTGAAGAGAGCTTCTACTGTTTCTGTGCTTTGACTGAGACTGTTCTTATTTCTAACCACTATTCTCAGAGGTTGGTTGGCCAGGTCTGCACATCACAAGCCTAAGAAGGGAAAATGCATCTTTATAGTAATGGTCCAGCGATTGGAAACCACTTTCTTTTACTGCTGTTGCAATACAGCCCAGTCACTACTGAGCAGTGGCTTGCAAGCTTAACAATGAAAAGCCTTGATCATATCCTCCCTCTGAATCAACAAACTCATCATGTTGCTGAAGTCTTCCATAAAAAACATGCACCAGACAAAGGTTTTTTTTTTTTTTTACAAATAGCCATCTAATCCTCACAATTCTCTCATAAAATTAGAGGAAAAATGGGAAAGGACATACCAAGTGGTGAAATACCTCGGGTAATCTTCCATATCATCCATCTTCATTATATATGGCTCTTTAACATTGAAGCATAAGGACCAGAAACAGTGATAATAACAGGTTACACCAGTATTTCACAACCTTGGCGACTTTAAGAGGTCCAGACTTCAACTCCCAGAATTCCCCAGCCAGGGGAATTAAGTTTATAACCATTAGGCTGGCTGGAGAATCCTGGGAGTTGAAGTCTGGACCTCTTAAAGTCGCCAAGGTTGAGAAACACTGATTTAATCCATTCAAAAAATAAGGCATTCACAAACTTGGAATGTATAAATTGGGTTCATGAAGCATACTTTTCATAAATACACAGCATGAGGAAGGGCTAGATACATTTTACATAATTTTAATACTTTCCATTTGTAAGCTATTTAAAGGCATCCAGGAAGAAACCATATTTAGTCCATCAAGAAATGACACTTTAGTTATTTAATTTATGAATCTTGCTCTAATGTCTTCTCTGCATGGGCATATTAGCCACTCATGCTTTTATTTTATTTCTCTTGAAGTGTTCATTTCTTGCAGGAGTAATTTGAAATGTGTTTGAAATAAAAGTTTAATATCCAGTTAAATATTCTGACTCTCTTTCATGTGAAGGTTGTGATTTATTTCCATATGATATAAAATGAAACACCACTGTCTTGTTATAAATAAAAGGAGGTGAGGAATCCTGTTGTCATTATAAGTAGTATAGTATTCTATGTTTTGGCAATTTAATAATTCTTTGTTGCAATATCTCAAGTGACTAATATGTGACCCTCAATCATCTCAATCAATTTAATTCAACCAAGGCCTCTATTGACATCATAAGCCAAAAGGGATCAGCCTTGAGATTTTGAAATGCCAGCAACAGTCTGTGATTAGATTATAATTTCATAGCTCAATTTGAGAACACATTTTTTTACAGGATATAAAAAAATCTTACACACTTTTTCCCTTACCTTGTCAGATGAATGTGACTAATCAAAATATACAGAAGCACACTATTGAATTTTCAGAAGGTGGACACTCATAGGTGAGGGAATGATCAACATAGTTATTATGAAGGGTTGCTGAAGATTTGGATGAGAAAGGAAGGGGAATGGAGCTTGTTACCTGAACTAGGTAACATCATCAATGCTAGTAAGGAGTGGGGTTTGCTCTCAATTTATATTCTAGTGCACGGGTGTCAAACTCAATTACATCACGTGATGTATCGTGATGTAGCGTGACATTTTTTGCCTTTGCGGAGCCGCAGTGGGCATGGCCTGTGTGTGATGCATCCAACCCATTGACCATCAGTTTGACATCACTGTTCTAGTGGCTTGCCTTGTCAGTATTGGTGGGAGTAGGTCTTGGAGGTTTTTTGTTTGGGCTGTTTACTGTTAGCTTGTTTGGCACTTCCTTGATTGGGGTATTGTTTACTTCTTCATTGTTGGTCTGATGTTAATCTTGATGTTAATCTATGCTCATCTAAGTGATGATTCTGGTGGGGAGTTGTTTTGGTCTTTTTGTTCCCTTTTTGACTGGTTCCCTTTTTGACTGTCTCTTTTGCACAGTATATAGATATATATGTCTATCAGAGGTGGGTTCCTCCCGGTTCAGACTGGTTCGCCTGAACCGGTAGCAACCCGCTGGTGATGTCACGGTGACATCACGGAGCCGTTTCGGTCGGTGCCGGTCCGTGGAAACCGTCATCTTTTTTGGGTTTTTTTTTTTTAAATTGGGGGGGGGGAGTTTCCGGCACTGTACATGCGTCGCCATTTTGTTTTTGGCTTTTTTATTTTATTTTTTTATTTTTCAGCACTGCGCGTGCCCACGCGGCGCGGGAGGAAGCAAACCAGCAGCGAGGTAAATTAGAACCCATCCCTGATGTCTATGTGTGTCTTGATGGCCAATCTTTCAGAGTGCCATGCTTCCAGGAATTCTCTAGTGTTTTTGGACTTAGTTTGGTCTAAGATGGTCAATAATATAGATGCATAAAGACAACCTGTTTTCTGCCCAATAAGATTGTGCAACATTTCTAGGGCAGAAAACCAAGCATTGCCTCATAATCTTTGTTTTTTTTATAAAAACCTATCTCATAATTAGTGGCCACATTTAGTGCCACTAGCTCAATGTTTCTCAACCTTGACTGCCTAAAGATGTGTAGACTTCAACTTCCAAAATTCATGCTGTTGACAGAATTCTGGGAGTTGAAATCCACACGTCTTCAAGTGGTTAAGGTTGAAAAACACTGCCCTGCTGTCAGGGTTCCGACCGATGCCCTAATTAAATCATGAGCCTCGAGCCAAGCTTCAAAAGAAATCCAGTTATTTATTAGGAGCTTCATGTCGGCACATTCCAAGTGAAGCCAACTCTGACCCCACGTAATTTACGGCCCAGGCTTGACCCTGTTTCCCCCCTCCCCCCAGGATGTGCCATCAGTCACATTCGCCAACAAAGCAATTTCAGGGGTTGTAGAGGTCACTCCCTTTCGGCCACTGTGGGTAACCCCAGAAGACAGCCTTGACAGAGATATGTCTGGAATGTGCTTTTGTTTTTGGCTGCCGTGCTGCTTCACTGTAGCTGCAAATTCATTTTCCCATCCCCCTTGCCTATGGCAACTCGAGAGCAGGCCAGGGATGCTTTGCGAGTTGACACCTAGTTAGTGCAGGAGGAGGAGGAGAGAGAAAGAGAAAGAGAAAGAGAGAGAGAGAGAGAGAGAGGGAGAGAGGGAGAGAGGGAGAGAGGGAGAGAGAGAGTACATACATGCTTTCATTAATTTTTGTGGCAATGGTTGGCCAATATCTTCTTTCAGATTTTTTTTTTTTTTGGTAGAAAAAAGAAAAGAAAAATGCATTTCTCGGAAATTACACTTCCAAGGTTTTTCTTCAGATGGTCTTTTGCTATTGGGATCAAAGCAAGTCAACTCAATTTTGAAAGAAAGGATTCTAGACACAGAAGGCCAATTGGATTTTTAAAATACACATATGGTAGAATTTCCCAGTTATGGAAAAAAGATTAACAGGAACAAAAGTTCTGTTAAATCCTGTATGCTAATCTTATTTAGAGAGTTATTGTGAATCAAATCAGCTAGTTCATCCTCATGTCCTTTCTAACCATTGTTAAGCAACAACCCTCATGACATCACCTGAATTTCACCTCTACCCAGCGGCAGGGACAACTGAAGCTGCCTGTTAAAATGATATTTTAATGGCTCTCTTCTTTCAATATAAACCTTGCTGTACAAACAATTGACAATGATGACAACATGGTCAGAAGCTAGGATCTTCCCATCTCTAGTTTAATGTAAGGTGACTCTGAGCCTTGTGACTACTAGTTGTATGGATTTTATGCAGCTGTTTGTAAATTGTCAAGTGTTCCTATGAAATCAGCAGTATAAAAATACTATTAAATCAGTCAGTCTGTGCCAGCTTCTATCCATCTTTCCTCTGATACAGGCTGATTATCAGAGAAGACATTGCTATGTCATGCTATATCGGTCAGAACCCTGACATGCTACATGTAATGTTCTGGTTCCACTGCTGTGTAGAGTGACGTTAAATTGACAAACAACATAAGATTCAATCTCAGCTTATTCATTTAGAGCAGGGGTGTCAAACTCAAGGCTTAGGCCCTCCCGAGCTCTGTTTTCGCTGGCAGAGGGTTGCAGGAGGCCATCGCAGCCAAAAACAGAGCTCGCGAGGGCCGCAGGTGGCACTCCCAAGCTCCGTTTTCGCTGGCAGAGGGTTGCAGGAGGCCATCACAGCCAAAAACGGATCTTGAGAGCCCGTTTTCGCTGGCAGAGCGCTCGGGCCACCACAGGCGGCCCCGACACAAGTGATGTCAAGCTGGCCATGCCTACCCTGGCCACACCCATTGCGGGCCCCCAAGGTTAAACACAACCCTGATGTGGCCCTCAATGAAATTCGAGTTTGACACCTCTGATTTAGAGCCTAACAGCCCCCAAATACTAGGTCAGGACCTTCACCATATCCCTGGCACATCCCAGGGGTATGCACTTGGTTTAAATCAGTATATCAGTGATCCTACATCCAAAACTGATGGATGACCTCGCCTCAGCAGCTTCATGTACTCAAATAAGCAGCCACTGGATGACTTCTTCTCTCTTCCCTTATTTCCAATAAATGGTACTACCCACTCAGGAAGTAGCAGAATTGCTACAAGTTGCTCTCAATTCATACCCTTGTAAGCAGTCCAGGATACTTTGCTTAATAATACTGAAGGCCCATAGAAATGTAAAAGAACCAAGAAAGATGCACTTCCCCAACCAGGTCCTGAGATTGTCAACCACCAGGGGCAACCAATGGTGTTTCTGCGCAAGTCAGAATCCTGACTGGAAAAGGTGCAAAAATATCCTCTTCTTGTAAAGTAGTCTTGAGGCCCACCACTCTTGCAACAATTGAAAAAATTGCCGAAGAACCAGATAGAAAATGTGTCTAACCTATACATGGTAGAGCTGATACAATGTGCTCTGCGTATTTCCTCAGAGTCAAGAAGCTAAAAGAAATCCCTGGTAACACCATACAATACTATCTCAATCACTTCCTCTGACTCTATGGAGGCACTAGATGTGCTGTCCTATGTGACCCTAGTCATGGGATCAACTCCACGGTTTGACATGCTAATATTTGTTTCTGCCATTTTCCTTCCCAATTCAAAGGCCCCTTTCCAATCCATAGTCAATTGTTATGGAGTAAGATGCTGCCTTTACGAAAGTTGCTTATTTGTATTGGTGTTTTGTTTGTGCAGAGGGAGTAGTCAGTGATATAAGCAAATGGGTTGATTGTCATGGGAACAGGTATACGGGGGAAGGGACAGCATCCATGCATTGCAACAGTTGTCTCCATCTGTCACAGCCAAAAACAGTAGGAAGGGGTAGGAGAGGCCCTCTTCCCTCCCCCACTACTTTGGGCCATCCACCTGATGAATTGAAATAGGGATCAATGTCACTCTGAAGCTTCTCCAGCGCTAAAACAGGACATGGGATAGTGGAACAACAATATTCACTAATTATTTTCTGCTGAGCGCTTAATCAGGACTAATGGCCAATGCAGTTTAGCATGCCAGGAGACTAGAACACACACTATTTGTTTATTTATCATATTTAAGAACTGCCCATCTCCCTCACAAAGGGACTCTAGGTACTGTACAAATGAAATATTAAAAACATGGGCACCATATATAAAATTTAAAAGAGGCAAGCGATGTTAAAAATTAATTAGGAAGAGGGATTTGAGGGCTCCAACCAGCCCCATGACTGTGTACTTCTCTGTGTGCCCCAAGCAAGGCCGCAGAATCGTGTTTCCCAGCCTTTTTGGAAGGCTGTCCTGTGGATATGTTTTAATTGAAGGTATTAACATGATTCACCAAGGAAGAGCCTGAAAGATGTACTGATTGTTTTAAAATATTCAAGTTCAAAAGTTATTCTAAAAATTATTCTAAAGCAATTTTGCTTGTTTCTAGATTCCTTTGATTCCTGTTTTATTTTATTATTATTATTTATGTCATGTTACCTGTCGTGTTACCTCTTTGAATCCTAAACTAATCCTAGAGTTGCACATGCAAGTTGACAAACAAACAAACAAGTAAATAAATAAATAAATAAAAAAGAGGATCTCTTACCTCAAAAAGGAGTTTCCCTGGATAGTATAGGAATGTCTCGATCCTTAACTCAATGTCCTAAACTAAACTAAGCTAAACTAAGCTAAGCTAAGCTAAGCTAAAATAAGCTAAACTAAGCTAAGCTAAGCTAAGCTAAACTAAGCTAAACTAAAATAAGCTAATCCTAAACTAAACAAATATATTAAATATGATAAATACATAAATAAATAAATATTGTGTGTAAACTAAATTAAGCAAACAAGTGTGATATTTTAAACAAACAAACAAACAAACAAACAAACAAACAAATAAATAAATAAATAAGCAAACAAACAAATACTGTAAAGTAAACCCAAAGGTGCTTTTTCAAGAGGCAACTGGACTTTCTGGTTTTTCTTTGAAGACGTTTCGTTTCTCATTCAAGAAGCTTCCATGATCTGGGTGACTGAGAATTTCCATAGACTGTAAAGTAAACTAAACCTTAGCTATCTAACTGCAGTTAAATAAAACCAAAACCAGATCTAAGCTGCCAATCCTCAATGAGTAAGGAGCAGTACACTCACTGTCCACACAGAGAAAAAACTCTTGAGTGAGTAGCTTTCATTCAGCCCACCCAAAAGTTTTATTTACTTCTCCTTTGTGAGCTCATCTACCTATCATCACTATTATGAAGCATGACCTCACAAAGGAAAAGCAAAGCAAACTGATTGGCTGAATGAATGACACTCAGAGTTTTATTTATTTTTCAATCCCAAAGGTGCTTTCTCAAGAGGAAACTGGACTTTCTGTTTTTTTCTTTAAAGACTTTTCACTTCTCATCCAAGAAGCTTCTTCAGCTCTGACTGGATGGCGGAGAATGGAAGGATTTATGCTCCTTGCAGACAGCTGGTCATTTGCATTCTTTTAGCGAGTCGTTAAGCACCTTTGGGACAACCATGACCTGGATGACTGAGAATCTCCATAGACATTTATTTTTCAATATTTCAACATTTTTCAATATTGGGAAAAATGTAAGTACAAAATCCTGTTGATATGTTTGGTGGAATCAGAGGATGAACCAACAAGAAAAATGCCATAGAAAAAATTAGTGCCACTGAAGAAAGCAGGGAGATCTCTGCAGAAATATGCCCAATTTAGTCGGAAAAAAATGGTGCAGAGATGAGTGAGCAGAATTAGAGAAATTTCTGTGGTTGGCAGAGTAAACTAAGGTATGGCTGTTGCTCCATCATACTGTACTTGCCTATTACCTCACAATAAAAATGCTGCCCAATCCACACCAAATTAGGGAAGTCTGGATGACCAACAATAGCTTGAACTGTTTTTTTTAAAATTATTATTATTATTAACTGAATGCAAAAAACAAACATATACAAAATTATAAAAGGGGGGGAAGGTAAAAGAGAAGAAATCTACAAGATGTGTATTTACAGACAATAAATTGATGCCTTAATTCATTGCAGACATCCATAGCTGACCTATAATAACTAAATTTTTGAGTCATATGTTTGTCTTTCTGGTGCTGAACAGTAAGTCTTTTGTTTTAAGTCCATTTTCTTTGTCCAAAGGTAAAAAAAATAAAGTGTTAATTTCGCTGCATCTCCAATAACAAATGATGTAAGATCATTTCAAAACATCGTTATTGAAAAGGCTGTAATCTAAAAAATTCAAATTGTTGAAGTTTTTTTTTTAAAAAAAATATTATTGGTTAAGACATGCAAGCAAAGCAAAAACAAAAAAGACATTTTTAACTCATATCTGTTTGGATGATATTGTTATTATTACTAGTGAAACAAGTTCCCCTGTATGCTTTCCCATTCATACAGAATCCGTAATTGAAATCTGAGGGTGGGGGGGAGAAAACATTTCCCCCAAACTTCTGCCCTTAAGAACATGACACAGCAGCAGCTGTCCTCAGTCACACCCACTTCCAGACCAATTCAGGGCTACAAAAAAAAAACCAACCAATATGACAATGTCAAATGTAACACAGCAATAAGTTTGCAGTACATTGTCTACAACTGGGACTTCATGGTTTTGGTTTGGTTTTTTTACTTCCTAAAAGTCTTCTCCAATAGTTCTCTGGTTTTCAGAGTATAAGATATTGGTCTGCTTTTCCTCAACTTTGGGGGTGCAAAGCCTAAGAAGGATAATAGCTACTTGTTTCCAGGTCCTCTATTGTTTCAAGAGGAAAAGTGCTGCCTCTACTCTCTTCTACCTTTAACAGTTATTTTAGGTCTGCATTAAAAGGCATTGTCCATTGATTTGAGAAGAGCCTCTCTATAATACAATGGGAAGATTGGATTGGCTGTGATATTCCACCTTGTTTTGGGCTTCAAGTCAATAAAAAAGGGTGGAGGACTGTTGTAAGGAATATCCTTCTGGGTTCAGTTCCAAGTGGGGAAAAAGACACTGGATTCCTGGAAGTTGCTTGGAAAGAAGGTTTAATGGTGGACAGGAGCACATGGCAGGGGCTCCTGAACAGAAAAGGTGGATCACATGCTTCCAGATGTTGGGTGAAGAGAAAAGGGAGGAAAAGATGCTGAGTCTCTTGGGTTTTTGACCTCTGTTGGGCCCCACCTCTTAAGTTTTCTGTTCCTGTACAGAAATGTATCCCATTGGCTGTCAGGCTCCCATGGGGCAACTCTGTAGGCTGTCCTGAATACCAAGCTAGTTTGAGTGCTGGCTGATGCAATCTTCCCAGGTGCCATGAGGCAGAGGGCTAATCCTATCTTTCTTATGTAGAATAGACTGCCCATTGACAAAGGTGGGGGGATGAGTGAGCTGGGCCATTCCGTGATGGCCCATTGACAAAGGTGGGGGCTACTAAGAGTGAGTCTGTTTCCTTTCTAAAAGCATGTTTCTCAATTTCTCTAGGGATATTCTATATAATATTCTGCCTTTTTAGGTCTAGCTAAATAAGAAAGATAAATCTGGGGTTCCTAAGTTCTTTGGGTGTCTTTTTTTTTTTTTTTTTTTGTTTATTTTTTTTTTTTTTTTTTTTTTTTTGCAAGCAAAACAAAAAAGAATTGTATGTACATAGTTAAAGAATTTCTTTAAAAAGCAAAACAAACAAAAGGGAATTTTAAAAAATAATAAAAAGAGTTTTATAGAAGCAACTCTTTCTCCATCCTCATTTTTTCTCCACAGTTACTAATTGTTATTTGCATATTTTAATCCCACTTTGGACATTATTAACTCATATCTGTTTGGATCATTTGAATTATTATTAGTGAAATTTTTGTATTTTTTTTCTAAACAAGCCCCATATTCGGCGCTTGCCTTGCTGTGCGATACGTTGTATATAAGGCAACCCTTCCTCCCAAACTTTGACTCAATCTCTGCTGGGAATAGAGATCCTAAGTTTTTCCATCCCTGCACATCCTTCAATTCTCGCCTCCCCATCTTGGATTGAGGGCAAAGTTCCTCTTCTCCAAGGCTATCCCTGAGAGTTGCTGGCAGTCGAGTCTGAACTGGGGAGAAGCAGCCGCTCTTCACGCCGAATCCTTAAACCTTAAAATCTTTGAAAAACTGCACTCAGACAATCCTGCAGTTGAGAGAGGGAGGCAGGGACAGCCAAGGTCAGAGACTGTAGCCCAAAGTGAGAGGAAGCTGCAGAAACAACCGTGGCTCCCGTTGCTACTCGGGCATTGGCTCAGTGGTGGGCTGCTGCCGGTTCGGACCAGTTTGGGTGAACCGGTAGTTACCCCGGCGCTATTTTGGCCATATATCACTGTGTTTTTGGAGCCGTGCGCATGCGCGGAAGGCCGTGTGCATGCGCAGAAGGCTGCACGCATGCTCACATTTCTGATGCTGGCCGAACCGGTTGTTACATTATGCGACACCCACCTCTGCATTGGCTGTCAGTGAGAGAGGCAGCAGGTGGATAGGATGACTGGCACAGATAGGAGGGCCTGACTCAGCTGGTTGGGCACACGAGTTTGGGAGCACAGGGCAGGCGGTGACAGGGCGGAGGAAGGAATACCATAGTGTCCCAGGTGGTCACAGGATCAGCTGCTTAGCATAGTTCAGATAAGAGAAAACTGTAGATACTAATCATCATCATCATCATCATCAAGCAGAAAATTTCCATGTATTCATTTATTTTTAATCTCCTGTTTTTTCCTTACAACCTCTTACCCTGTTCTGTACTTTTGTAACATTGCTAACCTGAATGGAATTAGCATGATATGTATCTATTTCAGATTGTTGCATTACTATGGCTAAATGCTTCTTCGGTATATGTTCCTACTCTAATATTATATGCATTTTAGTTTTAACTTTTACAGTGAATCATATGAAGAGGGCTCATAAATGTGAAGAATTTGATTTCTGAGCTTCAGCTTCATGGATTTTTCAAGATGTCACTTGCTGCATCAACAGGTGTTCCTCTTAAATTTAAGAGAAAAGAGAAAGGAACCGTGGACTCTCGGCCTGAGAGCTGAGGTGGCACAGTGGTTAGAGTGCAGTACTGCAGGCTACTTCAGCTGACTGCTAGCTGCAGTTTGGCAGTTCAAATCTCACCGGCTCAAGGTTGACTCAGCCTTCCATCCTTCCAAAGTGGATAAAATGCTCTGTAAACCGCTTAGAGAGGGCTGTAAAAGCGGTATATACAGTAAGTCTAAGTGCTATTGCTATTGCTATCCTTAAACAGATATAAATCCCCCATCTTCTAACCATAAGAAGCAGCAAAGCAGCATGCACACATAACAGTTATCACTGGGCTCCTTGCTAAAGAAATTCAGAAGAGCTCTGAACAAAGCAAGGTTACAGGTTATATAAATTTGGTTTTTACATTACATAGGAATTATAATGAATATTGTACTTCATAACATGGCCCCTGTATCGGAATGCCTTTGATAAAAGATTGATCTTTACTACAGTGCCCTTCATTCCTCTCTACTATGGGTATTACAATTTTAATCTTCTAGTACCATCACTTAGGTTTATAAACATTAGAATTTATTGGCGTAGGGCGTTCACGGCAGGTATTTGTTGGGCAGTGTTGGGCTTCAGGGTTTAGTGCATAGCATAGAAGACCACTCTGGCTCTAAAAATGCCAGCCATATTGGCCTGGAAATGTCAGGGAATGTATTCTTTATACCATGGTCATTAATTTATTTATTGTTCATTGTCTCCCTATATTTGCCCCCATTCACATTTCAAGGAACGACAACAGACTGTTTTCCATTTCAGGGTTACAGCTCTAGCCATTTGCTTCTCTGTATGATTTTACTAGGCCTCAGATTTTCAATAGGCTAAAGAAATAGGGCAAATATACTTCCAAATAAAATATGTTTGCCCATCCTGTCCACCAATTTTATATCTCGAGACACCAGGTCTCCTTGTTTCCATTGCAGATTTAGTACATTTCCACACATTTTAAACACATTTCAACATTTTCTGTTTATGGTTTGCCAGTAGACTTTTATTATTAGACCATTTCATTGGCATTTTTACACATTTTCTTTGTTAAAGCCTAGTTTAGAAGCTACTTTCAGAAGCTTGTAAATACAAAGTGGAGTAATTTGTTTGGCAAATATATCCTATGGGCTCCTGGTAAAAATATCATGGATTAATTGGGTGGCTTCTCTATTGGAACAAGATTACCTCCTCCATTTTCTTAAGATGCTAAATTGGAAGGTCAACCATTCTGCTGTTAGACATAGAATAGAATAGAATAGAATAGAATAGAATAGAATAGAATAGAATAGAATAACAGAGTTGGAAGGGACCTTGGAGGTCTTCTAGTCCAACCCCCTGCTTAGGCAGGAAACCCTACACCACTTCAGACAAATGGTTATCCAGCTTGGAGGATTCTGCTTCTGCTGGAGGTGACTATAACAAGTTCAATATGTGCAGAAATGCATTTCCAAGTTTATACTGTTCAAAAATTCAAGTCATCCCAATTAAATGAACAAAACATTAAGGTTAAGAATGTAGGAAACTGAGTTCCCTTAATTCTTCCAGAATACCAAGGATTAATGTGTTTAATCTCTAATTTCCATGCTAGCTCTTGAACCTGATACCTGTTGGGATGTCTGGCAACTGTTTAAAAATTCTGGGAATAACCTTTCCAATACCTCTGGAGGTTGAGTCAGGGTATTCTACCATACATAGATCCCACAAACGATATTTGAAGCAAAGCAACTAAGATCTCTATTTGTTGATTTGAGCAGTTACATGAACAACTTGTGAATGGAAGTATGATCAAAACAGCGGCCCATATGGTTCCATATACTTACCTATATGAGAGTGGCTATATTTCTACACAGCTGTTGAACCTTGTGAATACACAAAAACGTGGCAAATTAATAAATACATAAAAGTATTGCTAAGAAACAGAACTTCTGACCTTTGAGAAGGGAAAAAACTAGTAAGATTGGAGACGGTCTAAATATTCTTTTGTAGTTTGCATGGTATATTCACTTTTACATTAGTAATTTTGACACTTGGCCCATCTGATGGAAATGAAATTCAGTAGCAACGATTGGGCAAACATAGTCTGTTGTGTGTACTAACACTTATGTGTACTAACAATTATGGTGACCAGAAAGTTGAGGATATCACAACAAATGATTAACAAGCATATTCACATATCCCAAACTGTGGAAAAAAATGTTCATGTAGCTTGATTTTCCAGCACTTTTTATGTTATAAAATTATTATATTGAAAAATGACATTCTTCCTTGTATTGATGATATATATCAACATTTTTCTAGATTTTTTTTTTAATTTTGGATAATTGGAATGTAAATTAAATCTGTGGTCTAAATTGTGGCCTATATTTCTTAGGCATTTGCTACCATTAAATGCAATGAAGCAGCCATCTGAGGCAATGAATTGTGTTGGGGGAGAATATAGAGAGAGGAAGAAATGATTGGACAATAGAGTATTTGTGTCATGTACCCCCCTCCCCAACAAGGTTTCCATCTTTATATAATGGGGGGCAGTATGTACAGGATTAGTGATTTGGGTTGTTGTTGTTGTTGTTGTTTTGAGGGGAGCTTGTTTTTTGCCTTATTCATATTCCGTCACGCCCTTTGTATCAGCAAGAAAAATGTCTAGCCCAGTTTAAAGTAACACTTCTCCTTATGAAGATTTGAAATAATGAGGTAATGCAGGTAGTCTTTGACTTACAACCATTTGTTTAACAACCATTTAACGTTACAATGGCACTGAAAAAAGTGACTTACAGCCAATCCTTGTATTTACAACTGTCACAGCATCTCTACGGTCACGTGATCAAAATTCAGCCACATGTCAACTGGCATGTATTCATGACAGTTATAACACCCCAAGCTCATGTGATCGTTATTTGCCAGTTTATTTATTGGTTGTTTGGTTTGCGGTCCATTTTTATTATTTTCACAAATAACTCAAGGAGGTGAACATATTCAACGTACCTTCCTCCTCCTATTTTCCTTACAACAACAATCTTGTGAAGTGAGTTGAGCTGAGAGAGAGTGACTGGTCCAAAGTCATTCGACTGGCTTTCATGGCTAATATGGGACTAGAATTCACAGTCTCCCAGTTTCTAACCTGGTGCCTTAACCATTAAACCAGACTGACCTTCCCAGCCAGCATCCAACAAGCAATGGGGGAAGCCAGATTTTCTGAATAACACGATTTACTTAACAACTGTGGCAAAAAAGGTAATAAAATTGGGCATGACTCACTTAACAACCACCTTGCTTGGCAAGGTAATTTCTGAACCCAATTGTGATTCTAAGTTGAGGATTACCTGCATTATGAGCTACTTTTGTTGAGAGATAAATGCTTTCATTTTTATAGCTCATGAATTTGTTAAATATTTCATGATTGCTACCTGAAAATACTTTTATATAAAGTATTAATTAATTCTAAGTTTAGAAACACATTTACACTGTAAAGCACAACAATGGTTTAAGGTGAAAAATACTCAGAAAAATACTTGTTATCAGAAGGTTGTTTTGGGGGGAAACGAATCTGTTTTTTTGCAGAATTTTTTTTTATTATAGCTTCCTTATCATTTAGAACATTCCTTTAACTTTAAAAACAATCTTAAAACCTACAGCTGAAAAGTTAGCTTCTATTTTAAGTAGCCAAGCTACTTCATCTGATTTGTCACAACAGCTCAACAATAATGTGCTAACTAGTGGATTTTATGGAAAGGAAATCGAGTGGAACAATATACCGTATGTGTTTCCTCAAGCAACTAAAAAGCTCACAATCCTGTGGGATTCCTTAGGGTAAATTCTTTGTTATGAATTACAACCTGCTTACTGATGAGTTGTTAATAAAAACTGGACCTGGTGGGCTGTTATTTTTTCCCCACATGGTATACTAAGACTCTTTGAGTCTTATTATTGTTTTATTTCTAAAAGAGGTTTTCATTAATACACTGAATGTGAATAAATCTGTTTCCCATTTATAATTGTTTTCTTTCTCCAACTAAATGTAAATGTATTGTCAGATCTAGAGCGTGTGTATTTTCTTGAATTACAACAGATTGAAGAATTTACTTTGAAAAAAGAAATAGAGAGAGAGAGAGAGATCAAAATAGTGCTGAGTGAGAGATTAAAAGGTTGGAGAAATGACAAATATGAGTCATCCGAGAGTCTTTTGTTTCCTCGCAGATCATCTAAAGGCCCAAAAGTCATGAGAAAGGGACGTTGGGGTCCTGGTGCAGCCCCAGCCATGTCTGAGGTAAAGAGATACTAGTTGGTCTCAGACATGGTAGAAGAAATGATAGAAAGGAAAACCTCAAGAGAAAGTAGAAACAGATGGTAACCTGAGATGGCAGGATGGCTTTATTTAGTGTGGTGGCTTTTTCATTTATTTATTTATTTATTTATTTATTTATTTATTTATTTATTTATTTATTTATTTGTTTGCCTTGTTTATTCATTTGTTCTTTCACTTGTTTTTGCACCTGCTCACATGAGGGAGTCCCTCGGCTTTTACTCCTTATTACTGGGTAATCCGGTTCCCCATATAGTGAAAGTTTGTTGGACAAAGATAAGGGGATAATGTGGTTGCCAAGAATCTGGTTTTGAAGCTTTTGAGTTTATCAGTGGTCATTGAGTGACTTATGAGCATAATTCTGGGCTCAATTGTGATTGTAAGTGGAGGAGGTCTTGTACTATATTGAACAAGTTGCGGTTTGCTACTTTAAGCCATGCTCCTGAGAACTTTGTTGCTTGTATCCTTACGATTTACATTGACTGGTTCCTAATATGATTTGATTGCTTATTTGTACCCTATGACAATCATTAAGTGTTGTACCTTATGATTCTTGACGAACATATCTTTTCTTTTATGTACACTGAGAGCATATGCACCAAGACAAATTCCTTGTGTGTCCAATCACACTTGGCCAATTAAAAATTCTATTCTATTCTATTCTGTTCTATATAATGAGGAGAAAAATGTTTAACAGAATAATAGAT
Source organism: Thermophis baileyi (assembly GCA_003457575.1). NCBI lineage: Eukaryota > Metazoa > Chordata > Lepidosauria > Squamata > Dipsadidae > Thermophis > Thermophis baileyi. Next base: position 1,605,054 of record QLTV01003675.1, on the reverse strand, counting down.
CTTTGAGGCCTTCTAGTCCAACCCCTCACCCAAGCAGGAAACCCTATACCATTTCAGGCAAATGGTTGTCCAATCTCTTCTTTAAAACCTCCAGTGTTGGAGCACCCACAACTTCTGGAGGCAAGTTGTTCCACTGTCATCAAGTTTCTTTGCCTACTGCTTTTATTAAAGGCATGTTGTCATGCTAATAAAATTAGCATCAATTGGGCACCAAAATTGTGAAAAGGACAGACTGAGGTGAACCATACAGCAGGTAGGTAATGATGTCTTTAGAAACAGAGACTGAAACCTGCCTTATAGTTAAAACAAAATTACAAACTTCAATTCAGGACCTGGGGGCAACTTATTCATTCTCCTCAGGCAATTATTTTTGGGGAAAGCAGTACACAGGAAAAACAAAATAGAGAGCTGGCCATTAGGTTGAAGTGAAACACAGATTTGTTACTTAGAAATCTAGTGTCACACAATATATATGATTAGAAAGGAACCTCACAGATTGTCTAGTTCAGATATTGCCTCAGTGCAGGAATCAACCCATCCTCCAGTCCCATTTGAACACTTCCAGCAAAATCATTCTAGGCAGATTATTCAATGTTGAACAGTTCTTGGCATCAGAACATTCTTCTAATACATTTGAATCTTCTTCCTTTTGTTTTCAAACCATTGCTTCTTATTTTGTTTTCACATTTAGGAAGAACAAGTCTGCCTTCTCATGCACCAACAGAGGTGTAGCCTTCCTTTTTGCAAGCTAAAGATGTTTAGATACTTTAATGGCCTCATAAAGGTTAATTTCCAGATTCCTTAGCATTCAGGTAGCTCTTATTGCTATCTGTTCCAATTTCTCAAGGTCACTTTTAAAGCATAGTGCCACTTGGACCAGAACACAAGGATACACCAAGTGTAATCCACTAACTAAGAGTAAAATGCAGCTTTCACCTTGCATAAAGTAGAGGCGAGGCAAGAATTGTATTGGCCTGTCACAAGGCCAGGTCTCAGTCACAGGAGAAACTTAATAATGTGTTTTCTTTTCATTATAATTGCCAAGAGCAGACTATTCTCAAGATTCTGGAGCGGTTGCTTAAAGCAGCAAACAACAAGATGGCATTTTATTATACCTTTATTAGTCCTGAGCTATGTTCCTCCCTTTTCACAAATCACATAAAAGGCTCTCTCCCTCTTCTGAGAGAAAACAGATGCAAAGAAGGTATAAAGCTGTTCTACTTTTTCTCAGTTTTGCTTCCCCACATTGTCCATGCAATAGAACAGTTGCTTTGATTCTTATATTTTATATTCCTGGCACATCATTCTGGGCTTTGCTACTCCTGACTACATGAAGATTTTCTTGAATCTCTTGCCTACATAGGATCAGCCTAAGGCATTTTGCTGTCTGAAGATAATAGCCAAATGTTGCCCCTATTAAACCAGACAGGAAAGAGAATGTGAGCTCAACAATAGACATATGGTTGGGTCCTCAACAGTACCCGAGATGAGCAGTGAGGTGGCAACTTTGCTTAATGTTAGAATTGGCTTAAAGCAGAAATGTTTGGTCTGTGCAACCCCCAGCCCTTTTTTTTGCAGAGTCCAGAATGCCCAGGGATTATGTCATCAAAAGTGAGCAACAAAATTGCCAATCTCAGCAGTATTTTAAAAATTAATCTATAAAACAGAAGCATTCAATTCTGCAAAGCTATACACATTTATTTTGTTATAAATAACCAAACATGAAAAATGAAAAGAGCTAATATATCAGCCCAGTCCATTTTGTTGATATCACTGTACAGGTTGACTTACCACCACAATCGAGCCCAAGTTTTTGTTGTTCAATGAGACATTTCTTAAGTGAGTTTGGCCCCATTTTGTGACCTTTCTTGCCACAGTTGTTAAGTGGATCACTGCAGTTGATAAGTTAGTAACCTGGTTGTTAAGTGAATCTGGCTTCCCCATTGACTTTGCTTGTCAAAAGCCAAGTGATCATATGACCTTGGGACACAGCAATGGTCATGAATATGAACCAGTTGCCAAGCGTCTGAATTTTGATCACATGATCATGGGGATGCTAGAAAGATCATAACTGTGAAAAACGGTCATAAGTCACTTTTTTCACTGTCGTAACTTTGAACGGTAACTAAACAAACTGTTGTAAGTCAACTACCTATATCACCCACCTTCCAATTTCAGAGACTTGGGCGAAGCAGCAGCCAACACAACCACACAATTCCCTGATGAGAAATATTGCCACCTGATATCACAAGGATAAAGGAACATGAGCACACATACTTTCAGGTCTATCATTTTCTGAGCACATTTTATCCTTAAGAGAGGATAAACTCCTCTTTTTACATTAAAGGCAAAGCAAAAAGAAGTGAGATGGGATTTTGTTCAGGCCTGTTTTCTTGGTTTGAAACCTAAGAATTCAATTTACAGGTAAAGAAAATGTTCACTCTCATGTTTGAGAAGCATGAGTGACAATTTTGCCTTTCAGATGCCTTTTTTATGATATGCACTGCGGACTGACGTGCATATGTTTGAATATGCTGCATCCATTATATCAGTCTTCCTCAATCTTGAACTTTCCAAATGCAAAATATTCCCTCAAACTGAGCTCAGCCTTCTGAGGACAAAAAAGAAACATCTATGTTGCTTTCTTGGTTACAGTTCAGAAGTAGTTTTCTATTGCCTTCTTCACTAGGATGCTTTTTCAACTTTCCAGTTAAAAAATTCAGCTCTTGAATTTTCTGGAAGACCCCTTCCAAGTACTAACCAGATGTCACCCTGATCAGCGTTCAAATGGCCAAGATCAGCTAGATGCTGCCATCTACTGTGAACTCATAATTTCCAGGCCTCCTGGACAAATATAATGCCTTTAGAGAAAACAAGCAACAGTGGTTCCCAAGCCATATTTGTAGAATATCTTGATGGATTAAGGGGTAGGCTACAGAAATTCAGATTATAGTGACATGATCCTTGCAGAAAATAATGTGCACATTCAGAAATATTTTAATTTCAGAAATTAGAGCAAGATGACTGGATGCCTTTTGCTATATTCCCTTCTACAGCTGGGATCTCCCTTGAGACCTTGTAAGCAAACATGTTTATAGTTTCTCCACCCACCCACCCCGATCTTAGTTTGGAAATACAACTATGGAGAGAACACGTTGAGGAGACAAACTCCTTGAAGGGATTAGAGATATCTGAGAAGATGTAGCACCCTCATTTAAATTATCTTTATTTGTATTTTTTTTAAATAGTATTTCTGTCCTTTGAAAAGATACAAGATTTATTCTGGGTGTATTGCAAACATTTTGCAAAAAGAAATTAAGCCCTCCATTCCATGCTACTTACATGCAACAATCTTTGGAGCCCCTCCCAGTTCAGCCAAAAATCCAAAAGTTGTTCCAATTCCCATACTTTCTGTTTAATTTGTCCCACAAATCTACTTCTAAGTCAAACCTAAAACAAGTTAATATTTGAACATACTCTATAGGGCCAGCCTGTCTTGATTCTGATGCCATTCGAATTCTGATGATATACCTGATGGTATATCAACACATTCTGATGGTATGTGTTGAGAATAAATTGATCCAAGTAGGCCCCTTGGGCAGGTAAGTATATCTATTTTACATTCCACTGTTGTTTATTTACATAAATGTGTGTATGTGTGTGCCCGTGTGTGCATGCACATGAGCATCACAGTTGGGCTACATATTTATCCTCAAATTCCAGCACACATTTCCAATTCTTTCCAAAGTTTAGCTGGGTGGGTAAATGGATGGGTAGGATATGCCAAAACACATTCCTTTCCTGATTCCTTTCTCAGGCATATCTTCTTCATTTATTTCTAATTCTGAGAAGAAAAATTGGGTCCGGTTCCAAGCCGGGAGAAAGATGCTTGAAATAAAATGGAGACTGGCTGGTTGGAAAGAAGATCTCTTTATTTGGATGCCAGAAACTTCAGTGACAGCAGCATGTTTCTGAAGTGGCTGACAAAATGGCTGAGTGAGTAGATGGATTTTTATAGGATTCTGGGATTTGGTGATTGAGATGCTCCAGGGGGTTGTGCAATGTAGTGAGCCTTGTATCTTTTGCTATTCTAATGGTGGTGGGTAAATCCTATTATGTCCTAAAGGTCATGTCCTGTCCTTAGAATTTGGGTGGGTTGTAAATTCTTAATCCCATTAGCTCCAGCCTTCTGTGGGAGCTGTGGTTGAAGGTGTTTTGTTTGTGAATAGGCTGGCCTGGATTTCTGTAAATAGATACTGAATGGAATGCTCCAGTTTTCTCAATAGATACATAAGTATCTCGTTCATAAAACTTAACTGTTGGAGGGACTGCCTGCAGTGTTTTCCTGGTAGTGGAGAGAAGTGAATGATTTGATCCTAGGAAAGCCTTCTTTCTAGGGGGCGGGGGGGGAGTGCTGACTTCCTACATGACTTGGGGACTGCTGCTTGATTCCCCAAAGATGGGTAGTTTCATGACACTTCTACAAAAGCTGCTTGGTGGTCCAGAGAAATTATGCAGGTTCTTTTTTCCTCATGGTCTCCACTTTCCAACCCACCTTTACTTCCTTCTCTGTCACCATGGAATTCATTCCCCCAAGATCAGTTGGATTGTCCTGGTTGTTTGAATCACCTCCAGGGATAAGCAGGTAGATAAATACTTCATTTTAATTGTGTACACTGCTCTGGGTCACATGCTGTATACATTGAATTAATAAATAACAACATAGGAAAACACAGTCAAATCCTCCCTTTTGCCATGTGTTTTCCGGAAATTTTATCTGGAAACAATGATAGCCTACCACTTTCCCATGTGATCACCTTTACTGTAATTGCTTGTGAAAACCTATCCACAATGATACTAATATTAATTTCACCAGATGGGAATCTTATTGGAAAATCATACTGAACTGAGACAAGGATGTTTAGGCATCTCAGCAGCCAAAACTGTATTGCTTGATATCTTACTTTCAATTGGAAGTTGTTCAACTTCCTTTCTGGGCTCTTCTATGATCTTGGTGGATTATCATCTGGATCTCTAACACATGAGGAATATTTTCTTTTTCCCAATTAAGGGCTGCCAGTCATAATTTTGGCAGAAGGGGAAAAATCTTGTATTAGAACACCTGGAAACAGGGGAGACAGCATTTATGGGTCAGGAAAGAAGTTAGCATCACAGGAACCTTTGATGGATAGTGTCCAGAAGGAGCCTTAGCTCCATGAGACTGAGGAAGTACACTGACAGTCATTTTTTTTTCCAAACTCTAAGGATGAAAAGCAAATTGAATTTTATATTAATTAATAATTTGACCATATCAAGAAATCTGAAGCATGGTCTCTCCATGAATCGTGTGCATGCAACTATCTTGTCCATTCGTTCTGAAAGCAGCAAAGGTGAAGATGAGGATCAAAAAGCCTTAATTCCAATTTAACTTTAAGCAGAATCCTACCTCTTCCCTAAAGTGCTATACTTTTTGGCTATTGCCATATCTGAGTAACATAGGAGTGAAGTCCTTGAATCATAGCACTTGGCTCATGTTTTAGAGGAGGTCAAATGTTAAGTACCAGAACACTTTTAGCTACTTTCATGCTGAGGCTATAACATATAAACAACCCCTTGATTCAGATTAATCTAACTTTCCCCAATCTGGTGCTCTCCAGATGTAAAGACAGTTGGGGAAGGCTGATGCAATATATAAATGTTGCAAACTGAGTCACATACATGTGAGAGAGTACAAGTGATTCCTCAAAGTAAGCTTTTGGAACAATTTCTTTCATGCAGAATGTAGAAGACCTCCAAGGTCCCTTCCAACTCTGTTATTTTGCTATTCTGAATCATGCTAAATCTTCCTACAAGTACTCTTTTGACTGTCATGGTCATAAAATCCCTCTCCATCATTACAGGATGTCATACCTAGTTTTCAAGCATACATTCCCTCCATACAACCATTTAAGCTAAATGTTAAATTTATTGGACCATTTCCTATAAATCTATAGATCAGTCCTGCAATCTTTTATCTGCAGTTTCTAGCCACACTGAAAGGAGAGAGAGAGAGAGAGAGAGAGAGAGAGAGAGAGAGAGAGAGAGCATTTCTTCCTAGTCCTGAAATATCTTTAATTTAATCTTTGTCCCACATCAACATCTACAGTGTGTTATTGGAGGGCGGGGTGAAAGGAGGAGGAGAATTCAAAATAGAATTTTATTTTGAGCTCAGAGCACAGATTGGGCAGAATAAAATATTTGATTCTTTGGATAGGCTACCTAGACCCTAACCATTCTTGGGAAGTGCCAGATGATGTTCATACTCCATTTGCATTTGCAATATCAGCACAATCCCAGACTACTTTATCATACAATCAGGCTGTTAAGGGAAAAAAGATTTGTTTGGAAACACATTTTTGAGAAAAAGAGAATATACTCCTCTGAAGAGTTATGAAAGATGGGCTTTTTAATGAAAGAAAATCAAAGAGGTGGTAATACCCCTATTTCAGCAGTCTAGTTTTGGAAGAGGTAAGTATAGATAAATCTGAAAAGTGGAAGATCTCATCAGCTTCAGCTGAAAAAGAAATAGAAAGAGGAACACATTTGTCTCCAAACCGTTTCTCCACCTCCCTCACCAAGTAACCAGATGGAGAGAAGGGCAGAAATTCTTGGCACATCCAGATTCAGAGGGGAAAGAGAAGGAGAGAGAAAAAAGGAAAGATATTGGTGTAAGGAATGAAGCTGGCAAGAAAGGAACCAACAGTTCAAAGTCTACAGAGAAGTATGATGTCAATGTAGATCAGGTGCCTCCCAAAATCATCAAGAGAACAGCCAATATTCATTGACACTCATATTCATTGAAAATGCCTAGAATTTAAACTCAGAAGCACAGATCTATATAAAGGCTTTGACTTCAATATAATACAATGGTCAAAGATTACCTGTGTATATGGCTTCATTCTGGTCTGCAATGAAGAGCCCACGCTTACCATGTCTTGATGAGGAGACTTTTGGCTAGTACCTGTTCCTGAATAAAGGGATAAGTGTCCAGAAAGCCAAGATTTACAGCTGTGACTGCATGAAGCCTGACAAGTTTGGCAAACCTTCAGATGGAATTTATTTTGGAGCAAGGCAAAAAGCCAAGAATTGGAGCAACTTTTCACTGACCTTTCATCTAACAAATAGATTTTTTTAAATATAAGACTCGCATTTTGACAGCTGAACGGATCATATAGAATAGAGCATCTCATCATTTTTTTACAGATAGGTGAATATGAGAAGCAGCTGTATGAAGCAACAAGTGTTTAACATAATTATAGATAGTTGGTAGCAGAAAACAGAATAACAGAGTTGGAAGGGACCTTGGAGGTCTTCTAGTCCAACCCCCTGCTTAGGCAGGAAACCCTACACCACTTCAGACAAATGGTTATCCAATATCTTATTAAAAACTTCCAGTGTTGGAGCATTCACAACTCAAATATCAAACAATATCCTGAGATCTTTTTCTTTGGAGATAAAAAACAAATCAGATTCGTGAAAACCGATAGTAATGATGTATTTAAAAATTATGTGAGTCCAAAGTGAGGTAGCTCTGCATAATGCTTTAAAAAGTATTAGGAACTAGTATTTTTGAGGGTATTAAATAGTTAGATTTTACAAATGACAAATTAGTAGGAGTACATTTTTTCAAAAAATATAGTTATATTTTAATATGTGGTTAAATTGTTTAGTATACCTTATTTTGATGATAAGCAATCATTATTTTAAATATTCCTCAAGATATTTAATTTATTAAATTTGTAACACTGCCCAATTCAAAACAACTCTGGGTAGTATATGATGTTAAAAACAAATAAAAAAATAACAGCACATGAAAATCTGTTTTTTTTTTAAAGGAAATGCTTTCAATGTATGTTTTATTTTGATAAAAAGAGCATCTGAAATCCATGAAAATCATTGTATGGAAAGGAAAGGAAAGGAAAGGAAAGGAAAGGAAAGGAAAGGAAAGAAAAGGAAAGGAAAGGAAAGGAAAGGAAAGGAAAGGAAAGGAANTCTTTGTTCACCTCCTTGAGTTTTTCCTTCAGCTTATCTTTGGCTTTGTTATGCTTATGGAAGGAAAACAAATATGATATTGTATCCCATATAATTAGGAGAGAGAGAGAGAGAGAGAGAGAGAGAGAGAGAGAGAGAGAGAGAGAGAGAGAGAGAGAGAGAGAGAGAGAGAGATTTATGCAATAGTTTTGATAAAGGATTATGGTATTTCATTGTAATAAGCCATACATAATCTGTGTCTAGAATCAAAACTGTATATTTTCTCTATTTTCGGTTAATTCTTTAGAATTAACATTTGTTTCACTTTAAAAGCTAACAAATATATGAAAGCAAAGACCTTTGTTGGTTGCAGTTTACGATTATTTGTTGAAAAAAACGCCAGCTTTACAACCCATGGGCTGAAACTGCTTTCCAAGAAACCATCATGAAGACAATTTGCCAGGTTTGGCTTACACAGAAAACAATAATTGATCAAAACATTTCCAGCCTCTATATATTTAGCACTGTACTGTACATACATTCTGTACAGCTTTATGCATCTGAGAAAGTTAATTCTTGCGCATGGAATTTCATGCCGCAAAACATTTCTTCCCATATTTATGATTCTATTAAACCAGCGGTTCTCAACCTGTGGGTCGCGACCCCTTTGGGGGTCGAACGACCCTTTCACAGGGGTCGCCTAAGACCATTGGAAAACACATATTTCAGATGGTCTTAGGAACTGAGACACCGCATTATCGCGCCAAAGGGTCGTGGCGTGATGACATCATCGCGCCAAAGGGTCGCGGCATTAGGAAGGTTGAGAACCACTGTATTAAACTATGTTCTTATATTCTAACAATATAGAGTTCCCCTTTTAAAGATTCCTCCACTACAGAAGCTCATCTCTCTAATATTCAGGAGAGTGTATATGGCCTTCCAAGTGTATGCATTCAGCTTTCATTCTCCCACTATCCATGAAAATGCCAAAGCCTCTTCTCTATCACAAAGTTTCTGTTAGCTGAAAGAATGCTGGTTTCATCTATTCTAATTTGTGTTGTTTTACTTGCCTTTATTTTTTTATTTAATTATTTTAATTTTTAATTTTATATATTATATATTATAATTTAATTGCTAGAAGTCACTCTGAGTGTCGCATCAACCTAAAGGCAGGTTATAAATGTAATTTAAAAATATGTGAAATGGAAGTGATTGCGCTACTGGCTACCTTGAAAGTCCTTTTCAGAAAATAGAAAAAATGACAAATTATTTTAAAGGATAACATATGTACCTTCAGTTTTATGTGCTGAAATTTTTAGCAACATGTTCATTTGAACAATTATATGAAGTAGTACTTCAGTTTGGTATTGAGGGGAATAGATATTCTTAACAGAAGTCTAAAACAGCATTCAGAGTAGATTGCACATACATGTTTTTCAAAGTGTTAATGTGTTAATCTGCTGGTTACTTGATCCAGGCAAAATGCCATGATATTCCACACGAGCAAAATAGCATGGTGGCTGGAAGTTTCACATAAATATTACCCACTGTGTTTCCCCATTTGAAGTGTTATACTTGTCTGTTAAAAACAACATGCTGAAAAGAGTGTTTGGAGATAAGCAATATTATTACGTTTAGATTTATGAACACTAGATTAAAAAAACTTCATTTTTAATACATGGAATGGACTAGAATACCAATCTCATTCTTTCATTTGCTGCCTGTGAATAATTTACCCATGGCTTTCAGCAATAAAGAACACACTATAAGACATTTTTTTACCATAACATTAGTAAATGTCCAATAACATTAGGCTGTCAGTCGAGTATAGAGTCCAAACAGCGAGCAGGTGAAAGAACAGACTGAGCTGTGAGGAAGGATCTTGATTTACAGTGAAACAGACCTCACGCTAAATAAAGTAGTTCATCCATCATCCAGAGAAGCTCATTATACAGAAAATAATTTCTTACTGAAGAAAAGTAATTTAGAAAGGTCTGGCCACATGTGCTGCTTCTATTTGCAACAGAAGTCTTATCAAACAAATGGCTAGGTTTTATCCTTTTGTATGCAAACTACAGCACAGTTCTACACATTGTCCTTGGTAGGGAATCACAAATGTACAGAATGCATGCAGAGTGTGAAGCTACCACCCATCTAACACACAGCCTCTCTTACCCAAACTTCTTCTTCCTAGCAATTGGGCTGAGCAAATGCCATTCCTGGCTTCAAAGGAATATATAGCCAAACCTGCCTCAAATGGAAGCAATTGCAGCCAGGGGTAGAAGAGTTTGCTTAACCTTTAACTCTTCCTCAATAGCAATTAGATGTGGGAAATTTAAATACTCATGCGTAATTGCAATGAGAGAGTTCACAGTTGGGATATACTGTAGAGGTGTGGGAGGGTCACAAATGCCATTATGGCCATCTCAAACCATCATGACTCTATGTAAGCAATAGTACAGGTAGTCCTTGACTTACGACCACAATGGAGCCCAAAATTTTTGTTAAGTCAGATTTGTTAAGTGAGTTTTGCCCCGTTTTATGATCTTTCTTGCCACAGTTGTTAAGTGAATCACTGCAATTGATAAGTTAGTAACCTGCTGTTAAATGAACCTGGCTTCCCCACTGACTTTGCTTGTCAAAAGGTCGCAAAAGGGGATCACATGACGTTGGGACACAGCAACCGTCATAAGTGTGAACCAGTTGCCAAGCATGTGAATTTTGATCACATGATCATGGGGATGCTTCAAAGGTCGTAACTGTGAAAACTGTGAAAAATGGTCATAAGTCACTTTTTTCAATGCTGTTCAATGTAACTTTGAACAGTCAATAAGTGAACTGTTGTAAGTCAAGGACTACCTGTATATGTATGAACTATGTTCAGTAGAAGGTGAACAGGTAAAAACCTGGCACTTTAATGACTCTCTTCCATGAGGTAGTTTTCCCTGCCACTTAAACTACACACACAGTATCTATCTATCTATCTATCTATCTATCTATCTATCTATCTATCTATCTATCTATCTATCTATCTATCTATCTATCTATCATCTCCCATCTTTATTGTTTTATAAATCACTCAAGGCAGTGGATATACTAATATTCCTTCCTCCTTCTATTTTCCCCACAACAACAACCCTATGTGTTGGATTGGGCTGAGAGAGAGGCACTGACCCAAAGTCACCCAGCCTGCTTTTATGCCTAAGACAGGACTACAACTCACTGCTTCCCAGGAAAAACAGTCCAGTTGCCTTTTGAAAAAGCACCTTTGACATGGATCACCGAGAATCTTCATAGACATTCACCACCATCTCCCAGTTTCTAATCTTCTGCCTTAACCACTACATCAAACTGGCTCATTAATCACACAATATCATATGCCAACAAGGACGGAGGTGATGCAAATTCTCAATTTTTCCCACTCCCCCTTGGAAAATCAACTCTTTAGAGATGAGTGAAACTTGTTTGAATGTGTGGCCTACAGGTGTTTTTTCCCCTTATTTTCTATTTTTTGTTTCTATTTTGGCAGTACCGGGGCAGGTGTAGCAGTGCCACCGCTCAGCAGTTTGACCTTCCAAGCCAGTTCCAGTCGGTGTTAGTTGGGGGAAGAAGAGAGGTTGAACTGTAGACTTCTGCACTGCAGGGAACTCAAGGCTTAATTCTCTCTCCACTTGTGTTTAATATCTGCATGAAGTGCTGGGTGAAGTTATTTGTTGGCGCCCAATTAAATATCATAATGATTCTCAGTTGTACATCTGACTGTCCAAATGATGCAATCAAAGTTTTCTCCCAGTGTCTAGAGGCTGTAGGGCCTGGATAGCAGGGACAGATTCCAGCTCTAGTAGGAATAAATTACTATGACTTTTAGGATATCCTAGACCTGGAAATGTTCCATCCTTGATTAATTTATTTTTTATTTACATTAAATTCTATAACTATGCCTTCTGTAATTCCAAAGCCTTATGTTTTCTCATTAACTTTTGTCCCAGGCTAATATTATATTTCAGGAATGGTTCAACTAAAACCTGCTGGGAAAAAATTTGCTAATAGAAATATTATGAAGCAATTAATGACATCGACTAAATATACTTTTGTTTTTCATTTGAATTTCTTAAAAAGGAAACGAAGCATAAATCCAGGCTAAATTCATAAAAATTATTATATGCTGCTCTAAAACGTTGCCAACAAAAATGCAAAACGTAATACTTTAACAGATCAGAGTTTGGTGTCAGTCATAGATCTGTGCAAAATGATTTTACATTAAAGTATATCAGCTTCCATTAATTAAGTATATTCTTCATTCCCCTTCCAGTGTTTATTGTATTTACCTGACAGGAAGACAATATTGAATTTAAGATTATTTCCTTAAGAAAAGCTGATAAAAGATACAAAACAAGCCTCCATCCTAAGCAATGTCCAGTTTCTTATCATGGCCACCACCTCAAATTCGAGAGACAGTTAAGCAACAAGCACTCCCAAACTACAAATCTGCATTTACTTGAGGGCACACAACCTCATCTAGAGCAGGTATCATTTCATTCTGAATAAAAGTTATTTACTTACTAACAGACCCTCAAACTTTATTTTCAGTTGTTTTCTCTCATCCACTTCACTGGCAAGGTTAGACATGCAAAGTTTCCAGAAAAAGCTAATCCTGAGCATTGTCATTTTGATTGGCCATTTCAGCCTTCACAACATTTCAGAAAGATCATTTTTGTACATGTGATATTTGGGGACAGAAAAAAGATCATATGCGGCTGTATAAATCTCTACTCCAAGCAGTCCAAATTCCACAATCCACTCAGCCAAGCAGGAAACACAGTCCTCCCAGCCTTATAATATTTGGTTCCAGTCACATGTAGCTGATCATTATATGGAGATTTCATGGTCGTCTGAATGGCTTCAAGAAGCATTTTTCTCCTTCCAGAGTTAGTATCCCTGAGAGGAGTTCCTCATCCTTGAAAAAGAGCAAGAGAGAAGAACAGATGCAACTTCTTTGGCAGGAAGAAATAAAAGGCAGTGATCATAGCCAAGAAAATAAAGTGGTATAGTTGTATAGGGGACATTTGTGGGTCACAAATGATGCAAATGTTAGAGAATGGAGCCACATAGTACTCACTGTCCATTCTAACTGAACAGAGGGTGCATCTATTGATAAGTATCAAACGGAAGTGGCCAATCCAGAATGGTTGGCTCAGGCCATTTCATTATATGAGAAAATGGGAGGAAGCATAGCCTCCCTGCTTTCTTTCACTTGTTCATTAATGTAATTATACTTATGCCTTGTAATTATATAAACCTGGCATGGCCAGTTAACAACTGAAAGACTGGCCTGTTCTGATGGGTCCTTGGTACTCTCTGAGCTTGGTTGTTTTCTGGCAGACATTTCATTACCTAAACTAGGTAAAATTATCAGTGTTAATAATAGTATTAGCACTGATGATGTTACCTAGTTTGGCTAATGAAACATCTGCAAGGAAACAACCAAACTCAGACAGCACCAAGAACCCTTCATTTCAACCCTGAGCTAAAAAAAATATTATCCTTTATCGATATTGATCTTTTCTTTCCAATTCGGAGGCAGGATCCATGAACTGCAATCATACAAAACAGACAATGTTGGTACTGTGTTATGTTCTAAGATTTGGAGGAATATATGGATGGATTTAGGCAAGTTGGCTCAGAAAGTGGCAGCATTTGGCCCACCAAGTCTAGGCTAGGAAGCCTAACTCAGGCCTAGTTAGTATTTCTTTAAGGGAGAACCAGGGAATGACAGAACTAAAGGTAAAGCCAGGGATCTGAAGAAAAAACAAATACTCTGGAAGAAAACAATTGCCACTTCCAGACAGTTGCCAAGAAACCTGCTTGGATGTGTCCACAAAGTTACCAGGAATCAAATGTAACATTTATAGGCAAGCTAAATATACAGCAAATGGAACAATATTTACAAATCTATCAGGAAAAACAGGCAGTTTTCAGCTGGGCCATATGGAGCTGCCCTAGGCTACATTGCGATCTGTTTGTGTTTTGTGCCAAACAAAATCTTGAGTTGTATTATAATTAAGGAAAAGCTGGGCTCCTCTGTCAACCATTCATTGCAAAGATTCTTGAACTTCACAGCAGAGGCCGAGGGAAGAAACAAATGCTGCTAAGGAAACATTGCAGTTGGTGGCCCAAAAAAATGAACCCTCAGTGAGAGGTCAGTTGGCCATCAGAACAAAAGAACATAAAGGCAGGAGAGTTTCAGACATACTGTGATGTCTGTTCGTTGTGACCTGGGGTTAAAGCAACCCCCAACTCTGTCTCAACAATAGCATAAAGAACAAGGGAAATAGACTCTCACCTTTTCTCATTTTCTCACGAAGGAAGAAAACTCCACTAAGCTGAGGAAACAGCTCAGGAAGGAGGAGAGAAGATGTAGATACATTGATTTGACCAGAATCTAGACCAGTATGACTCAACCTCAGCAATTTTAAAAGACATGGACTTCAATTCCCAGAATTCCCCAGTCAGCATGCTGGCTGGGGAATTCTAGGAGTTGAAGTCCACACTTCTTAAAGTTGCTGAGGTTGAGAAACACTGAACTAGATCAAACTTTCAGGCATAGAACTTCAATTCTCTTACTGTGGAAAAACCAAAATCAATAAACCACTTACTGATTGCCCTTTTTACAAAATATGGAAAGGCTAACGTTCTAATAGTTTCCCCTGCCCTCTTCTCACAGTGCTAAGTATCAAATTTAGAAAGAAGCACATACTCCTGGAATTGGCACATGCATTATTCAAATAATTCAAGGAATGTCTAGCATTGCCCACCATTTGATAATGCAAGATGACGGCTATGCATGATTTAGGGAGTGTGGTTAATAAACTTTATTCAGACAAATTTGTCAATCATAGGGATAAGGCTGGCTGTCACTAAAGGAATAGACTTAATGCAACTTAATGGAACTACACTACAGCGTAAACCGAAATATATAATATAATAGGATTTCGTAGGTCATGCAATGCTAATAGAAAACTCACAGAGGCAATGGATTTAAGCTTGACCCCTTAATCCCAAAATATATTGAATAGACATGCTTTGCCTGAAAGATACATACTAGGAATGATGGTAAAATTAGGAAAAAAAGATATTGAAAGAAACATATTTGAAAGGGATTTTACATTTTCTGCTTTTTTACAAAGTGTTGTTCATTTACAAATGTGTCAATTTGGTATAGCGGTAAAGGTGAAGGCCTAGAAACCAAGAGACCGTGAGTTCTAGTGACACCTTTGGCATGAAAACCTGCTGGGTGACTTTGGGCCAGTCACTCTCTCTCAGCCCAACTCACCTCACAGAATTGTTGTTGTGGGGGAAATAGGAGACAAAGGAGTATTAGGTATGTTCACCATCTTGAGTCATTTATAAAATAATTAAGGTGAGATTAAAAAAAACCAGCAAATAAATAAAGAATATGTATGCTTTGTATTTCTGGGTTGCCTTGGGAAAAGAAGGCTTGTGTTCTTTAATGTCCTACATGGAGAAGTTGGATTTTTATAAAAATGAATGCTAAAAAGCAACTGTTCCCAGCAGCTGCTTAAAACAGCAAGGCCCCCCAGTAAAAGCCTGACAAACAGCACAGTCTCTTAAGAAAATAACCCTTACAAGGAGTGTGTGGCCATTGGTGCACCTGCATAGGAGGCTTGTCCAAGAGAAAGTGTCTGCTCATGTCAATGAGAACAATTCATGGATTCATCCTGGAACCTTTTTTTTTTAATGACCACATTTACACAGATGTTAATCCCTGGAGTGCAAACCCCAGAAGAATAACCCTTCTGTAATCCAAAGAGCATGAGAAAATGAGTTCAGATCAGGAAAGCTATTAATTTTCATGTGTATTTAAGCAAGCCGTTATTTTCCCTGATGTGCATATATTGATAGGCTGTGGTTAATATTCCTAGGGCATTTCTTGGAACAGTATCATTCCACAGAAAATAATGTATTGTTTTCCGTGAATGATACCATAAGCATTTTTTTAAAGAAACTTGAGCTTACTTCCAGCTGGGGGATTTTATTGCCTTTACTGTACTTGTGAATGAATTCATCAAGGCAGAGAGATAATACTGGGGATTTTATTTAGCGTCAAAGTCCTGTCAGCATTTTGACCTAGGAAGCAGTTTTGGTATCAAATGTACCACAAATGGTATATTTTCCTCACAATACAGAATATTCCTCACAGTAACGAATACAGTCTATATATACTGTATATCTTAAAAAGTCACTCGAATCAAGTACCATTCTTTTGAATTTGGATGCAGTAAAGAATTTTTTCCCCATGAAAGTTAACTGTAATATGTTATGAGTTATAGAACATATAGAATCAATATTCCCAGACAAAAAAAAAGAATTGTTTGATTTTTAAAATTTGCAATAAAAGGCTTTCCTCATAATCTTTTCGTGTCTTGTATCTTAGGTCTTTTATCTACAAGAGTGGTATATGAGATATAACTTATTTAAAATCAGATAAAGCTTCCTTCAACCAGAATCAATCTGTCTGATACCAGCAACTGGGGAACGTGTTGCTCTGTCTATGCCAAGGTGAGTAATGAAACTATTGCCAAAAAGGCTGCTGAGGAGGCCCTGAGCTCTCTTTCCTACTCTCTTGCAAGCTGGATGAATATATTTATTTTGGGTTGTGGGCCCCATCCATCCCGTAGGTCATAGGTTGTCAACTCCTAAGCTCTAAGTCACCCCTACACACGTAGCATGATGCGCCAAACAATATATCATTGTTTATCATTGGCTAACGGTATCATGAGGTAAACAAACTCCTTCCAGAGTAAGCAATATTATACAAAGTGCAAGAAAAACAGAACAGAAAAATAGAAGAGGGCAAAATAAATCAAAAGCAGGAGACAGTGAAATATAATTTACCCCAAATACCATTCATAATATCACGCCATAGGTTTCCATCCTTCTAACCGTCCCTGCTTCCATCTCATTTATACACCGTTTCCTTTTGTTTATCAAACTTCTCTTCAGCCCCATACAGCTATGATTTTCTCAGCTCAGTCTTCCCCTTTCTTTTAGCCCATTCACTCATCTCTCGCATATTTATTTTTTGTATTTAATCTACATTTGTTTTCTCTATAGTATCAAATCTCCTGCATAATTCTTTATTTTGGTCTCTCCCATTTGGATTCAATCCACATTTGGTCTTCAACCATTTGTTCTTGAATGAATATTTTCTTATCTTGCTACATACACTTCTTAAATTATCCATTCTCAATGCATTCAATTGATTTTTCTGCTTTTTCCTGCCATGATGAAATCTCTATTTCATATAAGAAAACACGCAAACAGACAAATATTCTTATATAGATAGTCCTCGACATGACCACAACTGAGTCCAAAATTTCTGTTGCTAAGTGAGATATTTGGTAAGTGAATTTTGCCCCATTTTATGACTTTTCTTGCCACAGTTGTTAAGTGAATCACTGCAGTTGTTAAGTTAGTAACACGGTTGTTAAGTGAATCTGGCTTCCCCATTGACTTTACTTGTCAGAAGGTCACCAAAAAATGATCACATGACCTCAGGACACTGCAACCATCATAAATATGAGTCAGTTGCCAAGCATCTGAATTTTGATCACATGGCCACGGGGGTGCTGCAACAGTTGTAAGTGTGAAAATGGTCATAAGTCACTTTTTTCAGTGCCGTTTTAATTTCAGTCACTAAATGAACTGTTATAAGTTGAGGACCACCTGTACTCAGCCACTTTTACTTCTTTCAATACAAATTATTTTAAACTATGCATGTCGTAACATTTCTCATTTTTATATCTTTAACATTCACCCGAAGTATACAAATTCATTTATGTGCTCTCATGCTTTCATTATTTAAAACTTGCAGTCATTCACTCAGTACATTCACTTCTAGGTTGATAATCCTCATTGCGTGAAAAAGAAACTAACCTTCTCCTCAAATCAGTATCACCTCAACTGATGCTGCTGTTGTGTTGCCTACTAGTCCCTTACACACATAGGTTAAATAGACTCCTTTTTGCTTTCAACACGTTTGTCTTTTATATGTCATCCTTGCCTTCCACCAACTTGCTGCTCAAGCAGCTGCTTGAAGAACAGGTAGTCATGTAGGCATGTGAAGAAACACAACTGTGTGACTTCTTGACTCAGGAACGGCCTCAGGAACGGAGTCTTATGGTTTCATGACAAACCTCTTAAGCATGGATACAGCCATACTGAGCTAATTGATCTTATCTTCTTGGAATTCCAAGAGAAGATGGAACTCTGAAGAGAACAAAACTTTGGCAGACCAACATTATGCCCTGGATAAAGCTTTGGGGCAACATGCATGCCTGTCAGTCTGTGTAACCCAAAAGGGAAGGTTATCAGTTCTTGGTTGTGGAAATGGCTTGTGATGAGGTAAGGAGATTTAAACTGCATTAAGGAGTGGATGATGTATCCAGTAGATGCTTCCTACCTAGAGCAGTGGTAGCCAGGACTCCCATTCTGACATGGAGTTCTCCATGGTGTCCCAAGCATGCAAACGTCCTTTTTGGAGCAACAGACCTGAGGCATTACCAGAGAAAAGAGACCCCTTAGCTTGGAAATTACATTCTGCACTCTGAGAGGAAAATGAGATGACAGACGCATTCTTCCTTTTGGGCAGCCAAAGCCAGAGTCTCTTATGCACCAACCAGCATTCTGAGAAAGGTGTTTTTCAAAGCAAGTGACATGGTAACCTGCACAAGTCCACATTTCAAAGGCATTTTGAAAGCTATGCATCAAAAGACCCCAAAAACATGCACAATATGTATACACAAAGCTGAAAAAGCAAAAGTAGAATTTCTCAAAGAGACATCTTTGTACAGTTGGTTGGTTGAAATTTAGGCTTGATTGTTTTGTTGAGATTTTGAATCTTGTGCCCGGTTGATACTAAGGTCAGGATGCATTTAAGAACTGGCTAAAACTACCTGTGTCAGATTTCTTGTTCGATGGTAAGTTTGTCTCTTTGGTGCTTGTATTTTACTGATGAGCTTCTGGTGTGTTTACATAAGTACTCTAAATATTATCAAAATCTGGCAAAATAGCAGTAAGTATCAGGGGTGGGTTCTAACTTACCTCGCTGCCGGTTTGCTTCCTCCCATGCCGCGTGGCTGCGCCGCGTGGGTGCACGCGTGCTTTGCGTGCGTGCGCATGCGCAGTGCAAAAAAATAAAAAAAATAAAAAAATTAAGCCAAAAACAAGATGGTGACGCATGCACAGTGCCGGAAACTTGGCTCTGCGCATGCGCAGAAGAAAAAATAAATTTAAAAAATTTAAAAAATTAAATTTACATTTAAAAAAAAAAAGATGGCGGCGTCCACGGACCGGCACCAACCGAACCGGATCCGTGATGTCATCATGACGTCACCAGCGGGTCACTACCGGTTCGGGCGAACCAATCCGAACCAGGAGGAACCCACCTCTGGTAAGTATTATTTTTATTGTTTCATTCTTTAATTAGTATTATTCATGCAGTTAATTGTCCCTATTTCCACCATCCCCTCTTTCCTTTCAGGCAGCCTATGGAATGTTTAAAGAAATATTTCTTGATATTATAGTAGTGGAAAGGGCTGCCTGGGATGAAATGTTCAATTCAGGGGATACTAAATAATTGCTAATTTAAAAGAGTTGTCAAGAATAATTCCTTCTCCTGTATAAAAGATCCAGGGGATAGGACTAAGAACAGATTATTCTATTTCCTTTTTAAAAAAAAATATTAAAAGACTTTATATATATATAATAAGAAATACATTCAAAGAAAAAAATAGAGTAAATATGAAAAAGTAAAAAAGAAAGGAAAGGAGGAAAAGACAAAGAAAAGAGGAGAGAGAAAAAAATAATAAAAGAAAAAATTTGTGTGTGTGTTTGTATGTGTGGGGGGGGGGCTTCCGATCTTCTTTTCGCCAGTTCTACATACAATTCTACTCAAATCTCTCTCTTTTGCTTCTATAACTTATTCTTTCTAATAATCAGAACCATAAGTCACAAAATCATTTTCTTTTTTACACAAAAAGTCCATAAGGGGTTTCCAGTCATTGATGAATGTCAGTGATGACATTTCTGTAATGAGAGAAGTCAGTTTGGCCATCTCAGCAAGCTCTGTCAGTTTCACCAGCCATTCTTCCAGGATCTGTAAAGTTAATGAAAAATGAAACCTTGAACAATTGGTGGGGGGTGGGGATTGAGATTTTCCATTGATCCTTCACATCTCTAAGAATTTAAGTTAAATTGTATAAATATTAATTATTAAAAAATTATGCCGATTCTAAAACACAGAATCAAAATATGGACTCCTCAGTATATTATGTGATGGAGCTTCTTTTGAAAATTTTCTCTGATTAAATGGGAAAATGGAGAGGCATTCTGTAGCAGAACAGGAGATTTCATAAGTAGCCATTAACTGCAAGTACCTCTGTTACTAGTCCTCATGATAATTTTAAAAAGAAAATACTGACAAGTTTATTATAGAAACTAGAAATATTGGGGGAGGGGGGAAGGGAGAGGATGGAATGCAGAGAATGATATTCAAAACATGCCGTTTTAAAGCCAGCCCTCTGAGTTGCCAGCTCAATAAGACTGTACAGTATTTCTCCCTGCTGTTAGTGTTGGATACATTTGCAGGCAATTGGACATGCATTCTTGAATGCAGATAAATTTATTTTAGTCTGCCAACTTCAGCACTCTTCCGTTAGATAAGTTAAGGCAAATGATTTACACCCTTCTCTTGTGGGAGCTCCATATTTCAGTCTTTCCCAGAAAAATGAATCTGAATTCTATTTTATTCATTGGGCAGCCCTGCACAGCCTCCAGAACTCGGCTTCCTGTAAAATATAGTAGTTTGTTCCATCCCCAGAATCATGTATTATTTTTACATATCAACAGTCCTCTCACACCCTATCCTTAATCCTAGCCAAGAGGCCCAAAAGTGACATCAACGATCCTCAGTTCTGGCAAAATGAGAATAAACCTTGATTCCAATCATACGGACTGAGAAAATATAAGAGTAAGATTTCCAAATGCATTACATATTTTCTTCTGCAATTATGTATAAACATCCCCATCTGTTGAACTACTCTGTCTTACTTCTGCTTTTTACATTTTAAGCTCTGTCCCTTCATCACTGAGATTTTTTATCAGGAAAGAAATGGGCTCTTTCTATTTAAAGCTGTCTCATATTTTGGTTGTTAATAAACTTCACAAGCCCCCAAAGAGCAGGATTTTATGGGACACACATATTTCCACACCTCAGTACAATGTTGATTGTGCTTTGTTGCCTGAAGTTGCTCATTTTCTGGCATTAACGTGACCAATTGGATAATTATTGCATGGCTCTACCTGAAAGTGTGAAATGGGTCTAATTTGCAAAACCAGAACCTGGGACACACATAATACCAATAGAACATATATTCTAAAGTTAGAATTTGGAATTGTTTTGAATATTGAAGAGAATTTACAATCTTCAACTACAAAAATCCACTTTGGATTTGTCCATGTTTTTTTTTTCTTCATTTCATCAATACAATTGACAGGAGGAGAGTCCTATTCTTGTGTTTTGTTTAACAACTGTGTGTCTCAAAGCCTGCTGATCTTTCTGCATATCATCCAGAGATCTGCCAGTAAATCCTGACCTGCCTTCAAATTAATAACCTGGATAACCTTGAACTACGCAGTCTACGTTGCGACCTAAGCTTAGTACACAAGATCATCTACCTTAACGTCCTACCTGTTAACGACTACTTTAATTTCAACCGCAATAACACTAGGGCTATCAATAGATTCAAACTAAATGTAATCCGCTCTAATCTTGATTGCAGAAAATACGACTTCTGCAATAGACTAGTAAATGTCTGGAACACTTTACCTGAGCTTGTTGTTAGTTTCTTTAACCCCCGTACCTTTTACCTTAAACTGTCTACCGTGGACGTTACATGTTTCTTAAGAGGTCCCTAAGAGGGCGTGCATAAGCGCACCAGCGTGCCTACCGTCCATGTCCTACTGTACCCATTTGTATGTACTCATTTTATGTGTTAATGGCTATGTTTTGCTTCTTTATATCCATTTATTTGTGCCATTTTTTCATGTGTCCTGTCTCC
>QLTV01003675.1:1551878-1565122 GCA_003457575.1 Thermophis baileyi | reverse complement strand
CCTTGTTGCTACATCTTTTCACGGTAGATTCTTGAAAGTGACTTCCTTTGGGATAGCGTACTTCAATTACTCCCGCCCCCCCAGGCATACTTCAATGACCAATAAGAGTACACAGTTATGATCACATGCCATATATCACATATATGTATATCACATATATATCACATGCTATATAGTTGATGTGCATGTGCATCACATGCACATCAACTATATATATATAGTTCAAAATTCTATTCATACAGAGCAGATAATGAAACTTAAATGTATTCATTGTTCTTTCACAGGAACAGGGATTTTCATTTGTTTGAAAGCAAATGAATAAAACAACCAGCCAATCATCATTTGCCTTCTCTGGACAACAAAGGACACAGAAATGTCTTATCCAATGAGTGTGATCTACTGGAAACTCTGGTATAATTGTACCTTACTTTTTACAGTTTTTTTTAAAATTAAATTATATATTACATCTTTGTGTAGATATATACGCTTATTCTATTTTTTAATATTATTTAAATAATTAGTTTTGCTCATTGTTACCCATTTGTGTTTTTTCTCTTTTCTGGGTTGCAACCTTACAACTGTATAAAATAATACATTATTATTTTTCCAAGTACTCAAACTAAGATTCTTTTCAACCAAATCCAAGCTCCAGAATACAACACAGAGACCAATATCACAACAGGAATTAGAAGAGCACTTTTTAACTGCCTAGCTACAACTTCACAAGGAACCAATAATAGTCTGCCAATTGTGCTCTGTTGAGAAATAGGATCACCTGACCACCCAGGATTATAAAACTTTTAAACAGTTGAGTGAAGAACCCAAAAGTGAGGGGTTTTTTTTTCAAAAAAATAAAATATAGTTCAGAATTCAAAACAGTGTTCATGTTGTTATTGAATTAATGCTTCCTATACACAGCTTCACATCAGCAATCATGAAATGAACTTCAGGCCTGATGTTCCAACAAAATCAGGAAGCTACATATCCAAAGTACCCCACAACATCAAGTTATACATCAAACCTTATGTAAAACTATCAAATTGTGGCAATGCATATGAAAAAGGGATGAAGACTCACATTTGGTACATTTACATTCCAAACTTTCCAACATATATTATCCAACATTCAATTCTGAGTGGCTCAAGGTTGACTCAGCCTTCCAGCCTTCCGAGGTCAGTAAAATGGGGACCCAGATTGTTGGAGACAATATGCTGACTCTGTAAACCACTTAGAGAGAGCTGTAAAGCACTGTGAAGTGGTAGTCTAAGTGCTATTGCTATTGCTATTCATTATTCCAACATAATGAAATGTAAAACCCAAAGACCACAAACCACTCATAACTTTAGGATACAAAGTAATCAATGCTATAACTACCCATGTTTCCCCAAAAATAAGACCAGGTCTTATATTATTTTTTTGCTACAAAAGACGCATTAGGGCTTATTTTCCAGTTAGATCTTATTTTCAGGGAAATACAGTACTAAATGCGTCTGTCTGACTGATGATCTTAACTGGGGCTTATTTTGGGGGCAGGGCTTATATTATGAGCATCCTGAAAAATCATGCTAGGTTGGGTCTTATTTTTCAGGGAAACAGGATATATGTTTAAAATAACAAGCTTACGGATAATGTCACCATCTTTTCTTCTGTCAATCTTGCATTGACAGAATACCAATATTTTTCATTTTTACTTAGGCAATTCTTGCTTGCAAATGAAAAAATTTTCTACAGCACAATACAAGCTTAGTGACTTAAAAAAATATCTTCTTGAAATACAATAGCCATTTGAGAAAATAAGAATAGAATCCAATGATGCATATTTCTCAGCACAAATATCAAAACTAGATCCACCCACTTCAGCATAGGAACAGAATGTTGTAGAAATCAATTACTTCAACAATATCAGAAGGCTGTCAGCCCACATGAATGTAGGTGGAGACAGGGGTGGGTTCTAACTTACCTCGCTGCAGGTTCGCTTCCTCCTGCGCCGCGTGGGTGTGCTGCGTGGGCACACGCGCGCATGCGCAGTGCCAAAAAATCTGATTTTTTTTAAAGCCAAAAACAAGATAGTGATGCATGAGCAATGCTGGAAACTCGGCTTCTGCGCATGCGCAGAAGAAAAAAAAAGGGGGAGGTGATGCATGCGCAGTGCCGGAAACTCGGCTTCTGCGCATGCGCAGAAGAAAAAAAACCCGGAAAAAATTCAAAAAAAAATTCAAAAAAACAAAAAAAAAATTCAAAAAAAAAAAAGATGGCGGCGCCCATGGACTAGCATCGACTGAAACGGATCTGTGATGTCACTGTGACATCACCAGCGGGTTGCTACCGGTTCGGGCAAACCAGTCTGAACCGGGAGGAACCCACCTCTGGGTGGAGAAATCATTCTGAGTTGGTGCTATTTGCATAACTGCCATGCAGAGCCTAAGTATTGATAAAATTTTAGGCATCTTTTCCCAGTACCAGAAAACCTGTTGAGGTGTAAATTGTTTAGCTGTCTATGGAGATTCTGAATCATCCAGGTCATGGCTGTCTCAAAGATGCTTTTTCAAAAGGCAGCTGGACTTTGTTTTTTCCTTGAGGAAGATGTTTTGCTTTTCCTCCAAGAAGCTTCATCAGTTCATCAGTTTAGAACTGATGAAGCTGCTTGGATGAGAAGCGAAACATCTTCCTCAAGGAAAAAACAATGTCCAGTTGCCTTTTGAAAAAGCACCTTTTAGACAAGCTGTTTAGTTATTACTATCATAAATTATCTATGTTAAAAGGAGAATGGAAATCCAAGAACATTTATTAAGCAAAAAAAAAAAGTTCAGATTTAATTTATTTTATTTATTTATTTATTTATTTGTCAAACATGTACAAGATAGCAGGTATAGGTTCTTAGGAACTTGCATACAGTGAAGCCATTGAAGGACAGAAAAGCAAATAATCCAGGCTAACAGGTACAGCTGTATAATGTGATGTTTCTAGCACCTGCAATCACAGCACATTTTAAGCTTGGTTGGGGAAAAACTGGCTTTTGGTAACTAATGATGAAGTATACTAGTGGAAAATTAATAGATTTACAAACTCTATTGCCTTTATACCTGTATAATGAATCATTTTTATACCAGCTAAAAGCTGGTCCCAATTTTGCAAGCCATAGATTTCTCCTATCAATGATAACCAGATAACACAGACATTTTGAGTAAGCCAGATCCCCAGCATACTGGGAGTTTTTGCTGATGTGTTTATTCACACATTCAAGTCTAGAGAATAGCAATAGCAATAGCAATAGCACTTAGACTTATATACCGCTTTACAGTGCTTTACAGCCCTCTCTAAGCGGTTCACAGAGTCAGCATATTGCCCCCAACAATCTGGATCCTCATTTTACCCACCTCGGAAGGATGGAAGGCTGAGTCAACCTTGAGCCGGTGAGATTTGAACTGCCGAACTGCAGCTAGCAGTCAGCTGAAGTAGCCTGCAGTACTGCACTCTAACCACTGCGCCACCTCGGCTCTTAATCATGTCTAATCTTATCATAATGTTAGGAACTGAGAAAAATGAGTTGAGGTTTACATGAATCAGAAATATCTGGACAACCCCCCCAATTCAATGAGTGTAGAGAACAAGAATGTCTGCCTACCAAAATAGCAATGACATGTCCGCAGGACTCTTCAATGTTCACAAATGCCTGCCGGTTGTGAAGTGTCCAAATCTCAGTAAAGTAACCTCAGGGACTCGGCAATGGTTATAACTGTGAAGACGGGTTGTGAAGTTATTTTTTCAGCATCATCATAAGTGTTGAACTGTGTTTAAACAAGGCAGGCATTAAGCAAGGACTATCTATATCCATAAACAATGGTATTGAAATATTAAAGGTTAGAAAAAAGTTAGGAAATATTAAATCAAAAAATGAAAATCTTGAAATAAAAAACGGAAAGAGAAATTTCTCCTGACATATTCTGATTTCACTTCCTTTATAACAAAAGGGGGAGAGTACATAGCAAATTTTACTTCTGATAAACTTTCTTTCTTGAAACAGACTGCATATTACCTACTGTACTTTTACCTGCATCTGTACATCTTAAAATTTATAAATCCATTGTCACAGCTTTAATAAAGAGGCTATCACAAGTACATACATTTATTTATTGCTTATTTTAATTTTACCACTTATTTATGCAATGATCCGGCGTGGTTTTGATACATTAATTCTCATATTAATACTCCTAGTTGCATCATTTATCATGCACTGCAACTCATTTGAGTTCTTAGCCAACAACATGTATTATCTGAATTCATAGTATACAAATATTCACATCTTCAGCCAATACTCCTCTAATATCACACACAAGCAATCCTCCTGTATTTCACATTCTTGACTTACTCCTTGTTCAGTGTGGAACCATTCACTACGCATTCCATTTATTTGTATGCTTGCTTTATCTCACACATATACCTCTCTTTTCACTTTCAGCAACCATTCTTCAACTTCGTGTTCACACAAAAGTTCCATAAATGAAGCCTAAAATAACAACATGTTTCCAATTGACAGGTACAGATGAAGTGTTGAATAAGTCACACAACTTCTTTTTAAACAAACATCTATATTTTCACACTTCTCCAGTTATTTCATCCATACCAATTATTTCACCATGGGGCACATGGTTGAAGATGCTGAGCTTGTCAGGTGGAAAGCTGACAGAACCAGGTTCAAGACCTGAGCACTGAACAATGGGGCTGAGCTCCTGTTCTTGCCTCAGCTCCTGCTCACCTAGCAGTTCAAAAACATGCAAATGAGAGTAGATAAATACGGGGGTAAAATTCAAAATTTTTCCCTACCAGTTCTATGGGCGTGGCTAGGTGGGCGTGGCAGGGGAAGGATACTGCAAAATCTCCATTCCCACCCCACTCCAGGGGAAGGATACTGCAAAATTTCCATTCCCTCCCCACTCCTGCGGGAAGGATATTGCAAAATCTCCATTCCCACCCCACTCTGGGGCCAGCTAGAGGTGGTATTTGCCGGTTCTCCGAACTACTCAAAATTTCCGCTACCGGTTCTCCAGAACCTGTCAGAACCTGCTGAATTTCACCCCTCGATAAATAGGTACCACTTTGGTGGGAAGGTAACAGTGTTCCATGAGCCTTGGCATATACTCATGCTGGCTACATGACCATGGAAATGTCTTCGGAAAATGCGGACTCTCTCGGCTAAAAAACAGAGATGAGCACCTTGCCCTAGAGTTCGACACGACTGGACAGGAAACCTTTTACCTTTACAGGTGTACAATTTTTTAAAACATGTTGCCATATATGTGTTTTCTTTTCCATTAATTGCTTTTCTGGGACACTAACATTTATAGCATTTGATTCACTATTATTTCTATACACGTTTCTAAAATACTCCTTCAAGCATTTACTTCAGTATCGTTCCAAATTATTTCATTGTTATTATGTTTAATAGTTATCAGCATCAACATTTACAGATACCTGCAGTGCTAAACATAGCTTTGATTTATTTTTATTTTTATTTCTTTTTTTAGATATATTGGCTGCAAATCCGAAAATTCTAGGTGGCATACAGAATTTTGGAAAAGACTTTTACACATTTTTATGGAAGTATAGACAAGGTTACCATAATGTCATGCCTATACCATAGGAGACAACCATCAATCAGTTTAGACCAAATGGTACCAAAGCTCAGATTTGCCTCAAGCATTTGCCTCAAGTATTCTATACAAGCTAGGATCTCTAACTAGATCTCTTAGTTGATGGAATAGTATACTCACTCATAAAGAGGTTTCTACCTCTTTATGAATGAGTATACTATTCCATCAACTAAGAGAAACATACTCAAGAGTTTTGACTCATTCAAAATATTTGTTCTGTTTATTCATTAGAGTTGTATTTCACTTTTCCTCTAGGAATTCAAGAAAGGTTATACAGGATTCCTCCTCATAACTAATTCTGAGTACAACAGTATGAAATAGTTTGGGCTAGGAAATAGTATACTATGTAAGCTTACTTATTCTTCACAAATAGTCATTGGCCCAAATAATCCAGCAGCAGACTTTAGTTCCTCTTTCCTATGCTGTATATATTAACCTTACTTCAGTAACCTTTACAGTGTATATTTATTACCCTATATCCCCCCTTCTCACCCCTACAAACATAATCCTTATAAAGTAAACCAATCTGAATAGCATTGAACATAAAAATTACTACAGGTAGTCCTCGATTTACAACGGTTCATTTAGTGACCATTCAAAGTTACAACGGTGCTGAAAAAAGTGACTTATGACCGTTTTTCACATTTATGACCATTGCAACATCCCCATGATCATGTGATTTACATTCAGATGTTTGACAACTGACTCACATTTATGACGGTTCTAGTATTCCGGGGTCATGTGATCATCTTTTGTGACTTTCTGACAAGCAAAGTCAATCGGGAAGCCAGATTCATTTAACAACTATGTTAGTAATTTAACAATTGCAGTGATTCACTTAACAAATGTGGCAAGAAAAGTCATTAAATGGGGCAAAACTCACTTAACAAATTTTTCACTTAGCAACATAAATTCTGGGCTCAATTGTGGTTTTAAGTCGAGGATTACCTGTAGTGCTCTGGAAAGTAGGATTAGGAACTATTAAAAAATTCTAATTAAATTATATTAGAAACATAATATGTTGTCTTATACCAGAAGTTGCCTCTTACATCTTTCACAGTGTTCTCTATTCTGTCAGTTAACAGTTCTTGAAGGTTATCTGATCCTTGGTAATGCTAAAGATATATTGCCTGGTTATAGAGCATATATATATTATATATAATTGATTCTTCCCTCATCCTTGAAATGTCACTATTTGATCATATGCAATATTATTCAGTGTTTTTGGAGATCATAAATTGAAGTGCTTCACAAACTCCTAACTACCAAATGAATATTTCATCTTGAGACTCAACACACAAAGAAAGATGAGCTGTCTAATTAAAATGAACTCATTATAACTCATTTTGACACAATATCTGCATACCAATCTTTTAAATAATCCCTTGATTTCATGACTTTCATTATTATGTTTATCATGATATTCATTATCATGCTTCTATATATGAACTGCTTAGCCAACAAAATTTGACATACTATTTTTTTTTCCTGGTTGTTGTTTCCTGTACATGTCACAGTGTTGTAAAAAAGCATTTTGCAACAAGCTGAAAATTAATTGGTATCTAGAGAGTGGAAATAACAAAAAATGTGTGTAGCAAACACAATGATAATAAATCTTATCTTAACATTAGGAAACTTTATACAAAGTCTTAAAGTGACTAAAATGTTACATCTGTAAATGTTAGCTGATCTGAATACACACCAACATGTTCATGCATTCCCCTTTGAGTGTTTTTGATTTTGAAAGCAAAATTTCACAAGATGCAATATACAGTAGAGGAATATCCAAAGTAAATAGTCCAGAATTCAAGGAAAATGTTGAGATAAAAAAGTAGCAACATATAAATTTGAGTGGCTGATCATCACATATAAAATCCCTGAATGTTGTGTCATAATTTTTAAGGAAACAAATCGAGCCAAGATGTCCTGTCTGGAATAAAAGAAAGACACATGCAAAAACTCATTGTCAAAGGTTTTTTTTAAAATGGCACAATTCATAAGTGGGTCAAAAGTATTTCGCGGTTGAAGTAATGCTAAAGTGATATAGAAATAACCAAGGTTTCCTACCCATATTTTTAAAACGATACATCTGTGAAAAATGTTTAGACATAGGATTAGCCTGTAGAGCACAGGTGTCAAACTCGCGGCGTCATGTTGCCGTCACGTGATGTTTCACGATGTTTTTTCTCATCCGTGGAGCTGGGATGGGCGTGGCCTGCATGTGACGCATCCGGCCTGCTGGTCGCCATTTTGACACCCCTGCTGTAGAGAGAGAGAAAGGATTATAGGCCAATGTTTTCTAAACTAAAAAATCTGAAGTTCAGATCCTAGTTCCTAACCTCCAGGATGGCACAGAAACTAGTGTAACATCTTTTATATGCAAATTCTGGATTTATATTCATTTAGGTAAAGCAAGGTGGTTGCTTCATACAGTAGAAGGATAGTACAGATGGCCCCTCACCCAGGAGGGCTTATTGTTTTTATCTCGTAGCTATAGGGTTTTTTTTTAAGGCTTTTTGTGAGTTAATTCTTACTATCTTTTTTAACATAAAAGTGATTACAAGTTTTACAAAGACCATAAATATAACATTAATAAATAATAAAACAAGCAAGAAAAGAAAGAGGCAAAAGTGCACAAAGAAAAAATTAAAAACTAATAGAAAAAAGTTTCAAATTTCCTTTGCAACAAATCTAAGTACAATTGCAAAATTATCTCTTACTCTATGATAACAAAAAAAAACCCCACCTCATTTTATTCTATTATCCAGTTGTTTTCCAATTGTCAAAACCATAAATCATGTGCATTTTTTTCCAGCCAGTCATAAATATAGATATTTTACACCTTTCTTGCCACAATTGTTAAGTGAATCACTGCAGTTATTAAGTTAGTAATACGGTTGTTACGTAAGTGAATCTGGCTTCCCCATTGACTTTGCTTGTCAGAGAATCACAAAAGTGATCCTGTGACCCCAAGACACTGCAACTATCATAAATATGAGTCAGCTGTCAAGCGTCTAAATTTTGAGCACATGACCATGGGGATGCTGCAATGGTCGTAGGTGGGAAAAACTATCATAAATCACTTTTTTTCAGTGCTTTTGTAACTTCAAAGAGTCACTAAAGGAACTATTGTAATTCAAGGACTACAGACTATATGTGTAGGTTAAAATTTCACTGTGGAGCCCTTGATGCTCTCTGTGCTTGGTTGTTTGCTTTCAGATAGCAATAGCACTTAGACTTATATACTGCTTCACAGTGCTTACAGCCCTCTCTAAGCGGTTTACAGAGTCAGCATATTGCACATTTTGGGTCTTCATTTTTCCCACCTCGGAAGGATGGAAGGCTGAGTCAACCTTGAGCCTGATGAGATCTGAACTGCCAAATTGCAGTCAGCCGGCAGTCAGCTGAAGTAGCCTGCAGTGCTGCATTCTAACCACTACACCACCGTGGCTCTTAGATAGTTTGTTACCCGACTACGTAATATTGTTCCTTGATTAGACTATTGTGGTCATCCTACACTTATCATGCACTAAACAATAGTGTGAAGAGACTATAATGTTTGTGTGGCTTTGAGATTCTATTCTTAAAAATAAGTGCTTCTCCTTTTCAGGCAAGAAAGCAAGCACTTATTTTTAAAAAATAGAATCTCAAAATCAAACAAACATTGAGTCTCTTCATACTATTATTTAGTGCGTCTTTATGCACACAAACTTTATATATACAGTCACAGTTCCCATTACCACCAATTAAAACCTTTTAAAAAGATATCATTGAGATCTCTGTTCTTTTGAATAGGATTGAGGCATTCTTTTTAACTGCTGCAAGTAATCAAAAATATATATGTGCAAGATGGTTGAGAGAAACACCAAAGTTTCACCTAATAAAATTTTGTTATGCTTCAATTTTCAAAGTAAATTTGATTTATTGGAGCCACCAGCCATATGATGACAGCCTCATGTTTTTTATATGAGTCATGTCCCCGAGGAATTTAGCATAGGCCAATAGTATACCTTGGACTAGATCCAGTGTCCGCATACAGGTTTTCATTAGACTTTGATGCCAGTTGATTTGGGGAACAAAGAAGCTGCTGAAAACTAGCTTTTCTTTGGGATAGTTTCCTCTTCTTCTTCTTTTTTTTAGCAAAAAAGAAATAACAAAGTTTTTTTTCCCTGAGAGAAGCTTTACGCCTCCACATTGTAGGTGTAGGACAATATTTTAGGGAACAGTAATCTGTTATTGCAGGTGGCCATGCTTCAAGCACTTCCGTATTTTGAGAACAGATCAGACAAAGTGCAACAACTTATTGAAAAATTGCCAGATTTATAAATTAGAAACACACTGGTTTGTGGCTAAGATGAAGTTAGTGTGTATTACAATCACTGGGACTTCTCTGAAACACTAAAGGAATATAATTACTTACACTACTCCACATGTCACAAGGCATGGGGCATAAACACATTAAAGAAAGCTTTATAGCAATATCCTACTAGGATTCTTCTTTTAATTCAGTAAAGAATATACATAGCTGCCCAGAATTGTCTTATACAGGAGATGGGTGGCATAAAAATATTAATTTTTTATTTAAATAAATAATAAATTTATTATTTAACTAAATAATAAATATATAGACAATTTGAGTAATTAGAATCTCCTGCAAAATCTATTCTGCCCTTTCCCAACTTTGTCACCTACCACTTTCCAAATTTGCTTGTAGAACATAATTTCCTCTGTAGTATGATGTCCTAATAACCTCCACAGGTTTTAAGATGCTTTGTTGCACAATGTTTCTTGACATGACTCAATGGGAATACCTGGATTGGGGGACCAGGAGGTATTTCTCAAGGAGTTTTCCAGAAATTTAAAGAGAGAAATAGTCAGAATGCCTGTCAATTTCACTCTACTCTCTTTCCTTGGCCTACTGTACTCCTCCAAAATTGCAAGGGTAAGAAAATAGCCAAAACTGTCCATATCAGTCAGTTTTCTCCTACTCCTGTTGCCACAATACCATCATAGCCAGGGCAATTGCAAAAAGAAATACCTAGTTGCAATAACATGGACACATCTTTTTCATGTTCATAGCTGGCCGTGATGTTTAAGCAGAAACACTATTGAAAACATAGTGGGATGGCAACAGCATCTGTCCCATTTGAGGAGAGAGGGGCAAATGGTGTCCCGTCCCCCCACTCTCCAGGAGCTGCAGCTCAGAAGGTGAGGCATGTCTCCAAATGACATTTTTCTATTCTTTTATAGGTCAGCCAGAGGAAATACTGAATTGTGTTTAATGCCTTTTCTCAGGATTATGAACTTGGCAGAAGCAAAAAAGGATGCAGATAGGTTTCAAAAGATTAGAAAGCTTAAAACAGGGGCATGTCAAAGTATCCAGTGACCTAGTATGCAAGGATTCATAAAATGAAAGTAATAATCTGCCCAGAGCAGCCTTCCTCGGTTTAATGCCTTCTAGATGTGGATATTAGGTGTGATTTATGTGAGATTAAAATCCAATATCTAGCATGGATCATAAATATTTAGAACAGCATTGAGCATTTTGTGTGTGTGTGTGTTTGACTAATATCTCTATTTTGCAAGCTCCAGATATTCTGGACTACTAACATCCAAATAAAAGTTTAAAAAAAACTCTCGTAAAATATAAATAATGACCATAGAAATAATATTAAACAATAATATGAAAGCCAGACATGATAAAAAGACATATTGGTGTTAAAAACAATCCATGCTATGTTCTTAATTTCCAAATGTGGACTTTCACAGCCAGTTCTTTGATTCTCCATGAAAAGATAGGGATATAAGCTCATTTAGATTTCAGAGGATAGAAATAGGATAATTATTTAACTATTTGTCTTTTTTCCAGGTTCTTCCCCTGAATGAGTCAAAGAAGGCAAACCAGTTCAGCTTTATATTCAGTAGCACTAAAGGAGAACTTTTAAATACACCCTGTATGCATTTTAGATGACAGAATTGTAACATCTGCATCTATGCCATAAACAACATTGTATTATGATTACTTAAACTTCTCCTTTCTCAACTAATTTCCTGTACATGTATTGAACTATAACTCCCCAAACACCTACTTAATTTGATCAAGCTACAGTCCAACATACTGGAGGGCATCACTTTGGGAAAAATTGTGAAAATAAAATATCTTTTATGCTTTTTTTGAGTTTGAAAATAATTGAGATCCATTTTCTTTCTTTTTTTTTTAAAGTCATTTTCATGGAAATACAGATGGTAACAACCTTTTCTGGATTTCTATACTCTTGAGAAGAGTTCACATTCGGCCACAAGGCATTTTCCAACCCGTTGACTCATATTATTGTCCATTTATATCATTGTGTAAATGTGACAAATGAAGATGAAATGAGATAATGCTCGGAGAAATCTTCATGTCAGATTCCAAATTTCCACTGGATTTGATTCAGCTTTTCCACATTCGTAGTTCTTAGCAAAGTTTGGCTCCATGTGTAATTAAAAAACCTTGGTCCCAATAGCAAGTATTGTTTCCAGTATACCATTAGAGCTGAAAGCCTTCTGGTGAACTTCATCAACAAGAATGTTGAAAGTCTCTTTGGGAAACACTGAACAGACACAAATGCCTCAGGCCAAATATTGCTTTAACTTATGGCCCATGTAGTTCCATAGACATCATGGGGATTATACTAAGGTCAGTGAATATACGGGCTCCTGAATTTAAAATACAGTATTCATAGCTTGACCCAAAAAATCCAACTCACCTTTAAGATATTCCTGATTCTACAGAACTTGGTGTTAGCTCAGAGAGAAAAGTTATCCTGGGGGTGGGGTGGAAATCTGCAGAATACTTTCAGGAGACAGAATGTGATGATTTTGCATCCAAGTCTGAGAATGAAAGTGTGACTTTTTCAAACAGAAAGAAAAGATCAGATAATGGGCTAATCCAATGTTACACAAAGAGATTTTTGATCAAGAGCTCAGAGCCTTTCATCACTTTCTCTCCACCATCCCACTTCTGCACTTTCTCTACAACAGATTAGGAGGAGGGTAGAACATGGGGTGGAGGATAAAATTAATTCCACTAGCCAAAGCTATTCCATTAATCGAATAGCACTATTATATATGACCCATGGATTGGGCTGAATCAGTTTAACTCCTACCGTGTTTCCCCGAAAATAAGACCCTGTCTTATATTTTTTTTGAACCCTGAAATAAGCGCTTGGCCTTATTGCCATGCACTCAAAAGCCCAATTGGGCTTATTATCAGGGGATGTCTTATTTTGGGGGAAACAGGGTACAGGCATCTAGAAATCACTGAAAACTGGCATTTTGTGAGAGTACTATTACTACCTCACCAAAAAAGAAAAAAGGGAGCTTAACATTTAATAGA
The DNA here is from genome assembly GCA_003457575.1 of Thermophis baileyi. NCBI lineage: Eukaryota > Metazoa > Chordata > Lepidosauria > Squamata > Dipsadidae > Thermophis > Thermophis baileyi. The sequence continues at coordinate 1,552,093 of QLTV01003675.1, read as the reverse complement.
GAAGAGTTCTTTCTGGATAGAAGATGTAGAGAGTCAATTGACCAGTTTAATCTTATTATATGTCACTGAATCCCTGATCCATCCCTCTGCAGGTGTCTCTGCCTATTATTTTAATTCTCGCTTCATTGGAACTTACTTGCAACTAGGGTAGCAACATATAGGTACTTGAAGTGTCCTTCCTTTGTTAACTCCATTTCCACTAAAATGACTACATG
>QLTV01003675.1:1510047-1550446 GCA_003457575.1 Thermophis baileyi | reverse complement strand
CAGGCAGGCAGGCAGGCAGGCAGGCAGGCAGGCAGGCAGACATCCCAAGCCATATCTATGTGTCTAGGTTATTTCACCTTCCTGAGTTGTGCAGTAACTGTATACATAAGTCTTCATTAGCTGATTTCACGCTGGTTACCTAAGGGACTATCTTATCCCAGCTGTCTCTATCCATCCATTTGGTCCAGCAGCTTGGGCATGTTATGGATCCTGTCATTCAAGGAATATTGGCAAATAGGGACTAGGAGACATCATTTCTGCAGTAACCCTGCCCTCCAAAACATTGTCCCTTCAGAGATCAGATCCCAACCCTGATGGCCTTCTGCAAGGCCATGAAGACCTGGTTATGTGTCCAGGCCTGAGGCCCTGAGTGTGTTAAAGGGCCTGTTTCCTGACTACATTAATGTCTATGGCAATGGTTTTACTCAGTGACCATATATATTTATTCTATATTGTTTTAATTGTTTGTCAAGTTTTTTATAATGTTCACCTCCCAGAGTGATTGGTTAAGATGGGTGACTATAGAAATCAAATAAAGTACAATTATTTCTAATCGGTAAATAGAGACTAAAAAGAAAGCATGAAAAATAAATAAGCAAGGGTAAATACAATTTAAAATTAGAATTCTCTCCTGTTTGTACTTTTCCCTGATCCTGATTCTCTATCTGTTGATGCTCAGTGATTTTAGAATAGTTTAATTTTCAATAAGTTTTGCAACAGATTAAATGACAGAAAGAGGAAAGGGAGAGGGGATAAAATGTCAAGGGCCATCAAGCCATGAAATGGTATAAGAGTTCTCCTTTTTCTTGCCTTAGACAATATTGCAGATCCTGAATATAGGTTGTGAAAGTAAAATATAGTTAATGCTTTCTGGCTTTTAAAATATAATGCTAGTTGGGCTACATATGTTTAACATTATCTATAGAAATTTCAGACATCCCACCACTTCCCTTTCTCAGTAGAAGCAGCTATGGAAGAGGGCCAAGATGTACAGAACTGCAGTTCCGCTATTCCACAAGATATACCCAGTCAATAGCTGTGGTGCTAATATCAATAGAAGCCATAAAAATATCTAGGAATGAAGTGATTTTCACATAAACGCCTGGGAGGGTGCAGCCATTTTTTTCCAGCGTGAAATCAGCTAATGAAGACTTATGTATACAGTTACTGCACAACTCATGAAGGTGAAGATTTCCATGGCCTGCATCGAACGATTATTATTTATTATGGTTGGTCGCACAGTCAGCCAGATGTTTAGACTGGATTGGGCATTTTTATTCACTTATCGAGGGCCTGGGATAAGCAAGTGTTGTGGTTTGATGGTGTTAAAAGGTATTGTTGCAGGATGTACTGTAAGCTGGTCAAAATAAAGCTGCCTTTTGCAATTGACTGATGGTGATTTTTATCAATGCCGATGGTGTTCAAGTGGTGTCCAGATGTTTTGAGATAGCCCCAAAGGTGTTTATTATTGTTGTTGTTGTGCCTTCAAGTTTTAACTCCTAGTGACTGCTTGGACAAGCCCCTTCTTGGAAAAGTTTTCAGAAGTGATTTGCCCTTGCCTTCTTCCTGGGGCCGAAAGAGAATGACTGGCCCAAAGCCACTCAGTTGGCTTTGTGCCTAAGGTGGGACTAGAAATCACAGTTTCCCAGTTTCTACTTTGGTGCCTTAACCACTACACCAAACTGGCTCACTTACTTTAATTTACCACAATGTATATATAAAAAAGACTTGGCAAACTGTTTGTCTGAATTACTTGCTGTGAAATCATTTTGAAATAAAACCAGATCTTTATTATAGTCATAGACGAGCATAGTGTAATCACTTTGCATTGTCCTGCAAATCTCTTATGGATTTATTTGCTGAAAATTGGGGGGGAAATGAGCTGGTGGTTTATGTAGTTGTTTAAAAGGGATTGATTATGGAAAGAAGAGAATAATAATGTAATTTTAATGAGGGAGGTTAGAGAATAAATTATGTAAGTGCTTGGATGATCAGAAGTTGCTTCTCTATATATCCTTTATGCTATTTTTTTCCTTTCTTTCTCAAATGCAAAAATTTGTTCCAGCTCAAAGGAAAGTTTCCTGTGCAGCCAGTATAAGAAGAAATATGTCTCAAAATGCTTGTAAATGAAAGAAAAGTCACAAACTGACACCAAAATGAGACAAAAGCAACCTAAGATTAAGAAAACAAATGGAAAAGTCTGAATCTGATAGAGTCATCCACTCCTAGCCTTAATGGACAAATTGGGTAAAACTAGTCATGACATACAGTAGAACCTATTCCAAGGAAACTTTTAGAGCTCAGTTTATGCGAGACCTTATTTTAACCTCTCTGTGTTAAAGCAAAACTGATGCCACATCCATCAATTAACACAGCCCGACACAAATTAAACGATTTGCACATGTTAACAAAGTAAATCAAATTACCTCAGCCATGTATTTACTTTCATACGTAGTAAAGATATAACTTTTAGAGCAATGCGTTTGCCCTTCGTAGAGCTAATGGTAGCATTAAGGAGGGGAAATGACTGTAAAATTGATAGGATGAGGGTAGTTTTGGCTTTTTCACCAGCAGATGTTTCATTTTGTTGGTCAGTTATGTTATAAAATCAGTCAAAATCACTGCATATGATTGGAACTCTTCCAACACTTAAATCATGTCTGGCTAGCATGAGAAATGATGGGCAACTATAAGGAAAAGCAATTTTGGTATTCTGTACCTATTCCAGCTTGGCTGCTTGCTGCTTGAACTCCCCTTGCTTATAAGGGTATAGGGGATGTATAAGGAAGATAGCTTTTCAAGTAACTTTTGGTTAACATTGTTAAATGTCTTATTTTCCTTAACTTCAAGTAAAGCCATACAGTTTTTTCCCCCATTGCATTCGATTGCTAGAAAATGCGAACAGTCCTAGTCTTGTCTCTTGCATTGTCACTGTGGACTCCTGATTGCATCTCCACAACACAAAATTTGATATAACTCATTGCTAGTCAGTCAGTCTTCCTTGCACCATTCACTGAGGCACAATTTATCAGTTGTCCTTGCTTGCAATGTTATGCAGCTCAGGAATGGCCAGAAATGATGAATGATGAATTTGCTGGAGATATAGCCTTAATCAATGGTTAGGAGTTTAGGTGAGGAATGCACACACCTTGCAGTGAGAAGTCAATGCTTCTAGGACTCTAGACAAGTGATTGGCTCTTTAAATGACACACAGCTCCCATTTTTTTGTTAATTTCTTAGCTTTATTGATAACAATATGCAATAGCAAGGCTTTGCTTAAGCACATACAAACACATATCTGTCGTTCTTACTTGCTCTACAAATCCTACCAGAATAATGGATCAAGAAACCTCACAGGAGTGAAGAGGACGGATTCCAATTCAGATGCTTGCATGTACATGTTGTATCTTCCAACTAAGTCCCTGTCTGGCCTTGCTTTTTCCTATCTGTCTCAGCCATGCTCTCATTGGTTGCTTTCATTGTTGGACTGTATACATGTTATTACCCCATGTGCAGCTTTCATCAACGTCCGGTATCTGGTCCAGAGCAGTTTCATACTCACTGATCTTCATATGTCCAGGATTGGATTCCTTAAATCACTTTGTTTGTTTTCTTGCTTTATTCACTGACCTTTTTACAGGCCATTGCCTATGTGCTGTGCTATTAAATTCAGATGGCGTCCATGCATTTTACAAGTATGGCATTTGAAAAGCAAGAATCAGCTATGCTCTGAGCTTGTTCTCTATACTTCCTTATTACAGCCAATAATCTGAAGCTAGTTAATATGTGTGGAGGCTTCCATTGCATGTCAAATAAAATCCTTGGTAACATCATGGTATAGTAAAGCTTTTCATTAGAAGACACAGCAGATTTCTCTTTACCAATCCCTAGTCTTTCTAAGAACAGTTGAGCATGGCTATGTTGAATATAAATATTCCAGGCAAAAATGCTGAACAAAATAATTATTTTACAACACTGCAAAATATTTGCAATAATTATCCCCATGTTGTATAAGAATCAGTGTGGTAGACAAATTGAAATTAGGTATGAAGGGCCTCAGGCTCCTGCCCACACTCAGCCGTACAAGCTACGGTAGAAGTCTCTCTCTCTTTCAACCAAACCAAACCAAACCAAACCAACCTCACAGGTTTGTTGTGAAGAAGAATAGAAGAAGAGAGCACTCTGTAAGCAACTTGGAGCTCTTGAAATTAAAGGTAGGGTGTAACTCAAATAAGCAAATAAGGGCTGCTTTTAAGGATGGATGTTCTTTTCTACATGGAAATGGAAAGGCTAAAATTGTGTCCATTGCAAGGTGTAAAGTTAGAAATTGTAAATGGAGTCAACCCAGAGGGCACTTTTTTTTTTGTACCATTTGCTTGTCTTTCATAGAAGGGAACAGGATAGGGGCAGAGGATAGGTTCATTATATGCAGAAATAAAGTTGCAGGTAGAATTCATACAATACTTATTATCCTATCTTTCAAATATAAACTTTTTATAATGTGTTTCCTGTCTTTCCAGGTAGATTTAAAGGCACAGAAAATATATTATAATGCCTATGGTTTTTAATTTTTTTCAGGACTGGCAGCCTGCAGACAAAGATCTTAGGTGTAGTTCATGTGTCCCATTCTTACACATGTCAGGAGCTTTGTAGGTGGAAGCCTCTGAGTCAGAGGTGGGTTCCTGCTGGTTCGGACTGGCTCTATAGAACCGGTAGCGGGAATTTCCCCCCGCTCGCCGAACCGGCAGCGATGGCCGGCTGGACACGCCCCTGAACTGGCTCTCTCGGTGGCGCCATAGGTGCCGCCATCTTGTTTTTTGCTTCTGCGCACGCGCAGAAGCTTGGTTTTTAGCACTGTGCATGCACACAGCCACACGGCGCGCAAGGCGCGTGCGCCCATGCGGCACGTGAGGAAGCGAACCAGCAGCGAGGTAAGTCAGAACCCACCCCTGCTCTGAGTGGCCCAGCCATGTCTCCCTTCATGCTGCAGAAACTCAAGTTTAGGCGTCCCTGTGCATGTAAAGAGAAGTCCTCATTTAAGAAAAGGGAAAAGGCCTATAATCAGAATTAGTATATGTTTTTGTCTCACATTCCCAAAAATCATAGACTCATAGACTCTAGAATCATAGGATCACATAGAATCACATAGCATCATAGAGAACCATAGAATATTGGAACAATAGAATCATAGAATTGGAATGGAACTTAAAAAGTTATTAGTCCAACTTGTCACCCAAAGCAGGAATCCTCATACCATCCCAGGCAAATAGATCTCCATCTTTGTCCTAAAAAAATCTCCAACAATGGAGCTCTCAGAATTTCAGCACTGTCACAGTTTGAAATAGAAGAAAAAAAAAAGGAAGAGGAGTGGATTCTTTTAGATTAGACCAGGGTTGAAATGCTCCCGGTTCGCTCGTGCCTGTCGGTTGCCGTAGAGCCAGTCGCCAAGGTAGCACAAGGCTCCACCCACCCGCCCGGATGCCGGCGTTTGGGTTCTTTTACCCTCTGCGCATGCACAGAACGCTTTGCACATGTGCAGAGGGTAAAAGAACCCAAATGGCGGCATCCGGGCAGGTGGGCGGAGCCTCGTGCTACCTTGGCGACTGGCTCTATGGCGACCGACAGGCATGAGCAAACCGGGAGCATTTCACCCCTGGATTAGACTAAATTCAATTGAAAAGACATTGAATTGTTTTAGATCCACGACATAGGAAGAGAGGTAGCAGGCCAACCCCATGCTGTGTGACTTCCTACTGCATTACGTATTGCTGGACAAAATTATATGCTTGACACAGATACTGGGAACCTGAATGTTCTTTTCAGAACCATCAAGTCAGAGGTGGGTTCCTCCCGGTTCGGACTGGTTCACCTGAACCGGTAGCAACCTGCTGGTGATGTCATGGTGACGTCACGGATCTGGTTTGGTCGGTGCCGGTCCGTGGCGCCGCCATATTTTTTTGGAAATTTTTTTATTTATTTTTTCCTTCTGTGCATGCGCAGAAACCGAGTTTCCGGCACTGCGCATGCGTCGCCATCTTGTTTTCGGCTTTTCTTTTTGGGGGGGGATTTTTTTTATTTTTTGGCACTGCGCATGTGCGCACGTGCAAAGCGTGCGCGCGCCCACGTGGCATGGCCACGTGGCGTGGGAGGAAGCGAACCGGCAGCGAGGTAAGTTAGAACCCACCCCTGCATCAACTGTTTTCCTGCCTCTTACTTTGAAAAGAAAGACAACAAAGAAAAGAGGAAGGGGTTTGCTGAGGTACCAGTTTTTCCACTCCTTCATTGATCGGCCAGATGATTTTTCAATTGCCCTCCTCCTCATTCACCCTCATCCCACAAAACCTCAGGAAGGACCTGAAACTTCAGCAGAAGGAAAGAGGGTGATATCAAGACGATGAAATGGATGTGAGCTATTATATTCACACAGTTACCATAAAAGACTTCTTAGATATTATTTGATCTCTGGGAGGCTATATATTAAATCCCACAGATCTCCCAAAATGCTTTTCCTGATTGACTCATAACAAAATCTAAGCTTTTTTTTTTTTTTACTCGACACCATGGATATTCAATGCTAGCCAGTGTGCGGCAGGTACTTTCAGTTCTCATTATGAAAACAGAGAGACCGTGTACGCAATTATTGGAGCTACAGAATGAGTAACCAAGTTGAAAATACTTTTATAAATGCTCTGTAAGCCTCTTGTTTCACTGGCTGCTCGTCATTGCAATACCCACCCACAGGGGGAAGTTAAAGCAAGCCTCAAGAATGCCCCAGTGGTTTTCATTTGGCTTGATGGTTTATTTATAGAAAAGTATGAATGTTAGAATAAACGCTGCCTTTGGTAAAATCTCTAGCATTATTTATCATGGTGTTTTTAAGTTACTACTCTGGTCTACTCCTGCACAGTGAGCTAACCATTTGCTCCAGCAGATGGCAGTCTATTCACTGAAGGAGGAGTGCTGTGTCAGTCATGGGGACAAAAAAATTAGTAGTCTGGCAGCATCTTTTCTGAGGAATTTTTTTTTTATTAAACAGTATAAGCTTTCATGAACTGCAGCTTACTTTGGTGTATCAAATAATGATCTGATTTTAACAGCCAAGTTAAAAGAACGATAATGGAATCTATCTCTCCCAGAGTAAATATACAGCTTTATTTCAAACCTTTCTTCTGTTTTCTGCTATATATTTTTACATCATTAAATAGTTCTAGTAAGTAATTAATGTATTGTTGCTTGATTTGGAAAAATAACTTACACTGTGTTCCAGATAGCAGACTTATTAAGGATACCCTACATTTCAGTTTAGCGACATTTCTTTTTAAAAATTACTGCACATTTTTTTAAAATTATAGATACATCATTTAAAATAGTTTCCTGTTTCTTTCTTGCTCATCCTATTGGTCAAATGGAACATCAACTGGAATATTTACTTTTTTTAAAAAAAAAATTGAACATCCACTGCTTACGCAAGTGAGGAACCCCACGCGCGCCGGCCGTTTCCACGGCCCGGTTGCAAACCCCACAGGTTGGGGACCCCTGCTCTAGAGAGTTGTTGATATATTTTTAATACATGTATTTGATTATTTAATTATTGATAAATCAAATTTAGAAACTGCCCGTCTCCCTGACAGAGCAACAGAATCCTGGTTTTCCTTGATCCCTGGAGAGCCATATGTTTCAAGCTCCAATGAGATAATTATCAGCAGAATCTCAGAATCAGACCAATACCCAAACTCAGCTCTCTGTGAGTTATGTTAAAGTCTGTTTTCTCCAAGCTGGTGATACTTGAAGAACGGTAGCAAGCCTTCTGCTCCTCAGAGCAATTTACCCATTTTGTGAGCCACTTTTCTTTTTTAGTTTTGGCTGCTGCACCTATATATACAGTGGTGGGATCCTACCGGTTTAATAACCGGTTCGGTGATTGCACGCTTTCCACACACACGCACTGGACGCGCGCTGCGTGTGCGTGCGCAGTTTTATGAAAACTTACCTTCTGCGTTACTGCTGGGGAGAAACACAGCTGAGGCGCAGCAATCCGCTCTGCCGTGCAAATCAGCTGAGAAGATATAGGTCAGTAAAGCGCAGGGGTGGGCGGACGGGCCCACCTGATCGTCGGAGCAAACCGGTTCGCTCCCAGCTGATCGTCAGAGCAGCTGATCGCCTGAACTGGTCCGAACCGGTAGAATCCAACCCCTGTATATATCTTCTGCAAACATTAACAGCCGTCAGTTGATTTTCTAAGATTATCCTACACCTTATAACATTTTAAGGGCACTTGGGATAAATAAATTAGGCAATCATTTTTCTTCCAAAGGCTTTCAACAGTGTAAGAGCTGCCAGAATTAGACCTACCACAAGAGTAAGCCACTGATGACAACTACAGGTAGTTCTCGACGTACAACCACAATTGAAGCCGAAGTTTCTGTTGCTAAGTGATACATTTGTTATAGTGAATTTTGCCCTATTTTATGACCTTTCTTGCCACACTTGTTAAGTAAATCACTGCAGTTATTAAGTTAGTAACACGGTTATTAAGTGAATCTGGCTTCCCCATTAACGATGCTTGTAAGAAGGTCGCAAAAGGTGATCACATGACCCCGGGACGCTGTAACTCTCCTAAATATGAGTCCATTGCCAAGCATCTGAATTTTGATCATGTGACCATGGGGATGCTGCAACAGTTATAAGTGTGAAAAATGGTCATAAGTCACTTTTTTCAGTACTGTTGTAACTTTGAACGTTCACTAAATGAACTGTTGTAAGTCAAGGACTACCTGTACAACCACCACCACCACTACCACCAAAGCACAATAAGATGAAAGTCAAAGAACAAATCAACCACAATACAACGGTACCAAACATATATAGCAATAATAGATCATGTAACTAAAATGTCGTGTTGTAAGAGCCACTGTGACGCAGTGGTTAGAGTGCAGTACTGCAGGCTACTTCTGCTGATCACCGGCTGCCAGCAGTTTGGCAGATCGAATCTCAGGAGGTTCAAGGTTGACTCAGCCTTCCATCCTTCCGAGGTGAGTAAAATGAGGACTCAGATTGTTGGGGGCAATATGCTGACTCTGTAAACCGCTTAGAGAGGGCTGTAAACTATGGAGCAGTATATAAGTGCTGTTGCTATTAATAGGTATATTACGAATGATGCATTTGAAATAAATACAGAATACAAAATACAGAATACTGAGTACAAAAATAATTGTAATCCCAACTACAAATACAAGATTCAGACCGCCATTGCTTTAGCACTAAGAATGAAGATATATTTGGAGTTTTATTCTCATTTGTTTCTTTGCTTGTGTTATTTTGAGGAATAGCCAGAACATTCCTATCTAAAACCTATCCCTTGGATGTAATATGAATTTTTTTCCCATTTCTTTTTGGTAAAGCTAGGTTATTCCCCATCCAAGTCATTTGGCTTCACAGGGCTACAGCCTAGGCTGCTGGAAAAAAAGACAGAAAAACATAGAGAAATTATGTAACTCTCTCACAGGCCTGCAGCCAAATCTGGTTCTCCTTTCTGTCAGCCAGGAAGGTGTTGGTCAGTTTGCATGAAAGTAATAAAAACACCAAGAGAGCATCATTCTGAATGATCATCATAGGACTTAAATAGCAATTAGAGTTCAAAAGAGCAAAAGCCAAGCATTTTGATGCCATCATAAATGTGAACTTGGAATCCTTTCTGACAACCACAGTGGCATTTCTCTCGTGCTTGAAATAAAAAGTGAGCACTAAATTGCCCATGGGCAATAAATATGACCATGACATCATTGCTAATTAACTGAAGTTCTCAATGCATCCAAGACTGCCTAAACTTGAAAACTAAATTTCTGTCAAGTATCTCTGCAAGGTCGCTCACTAGATTTTTCCACTTAAGGAAGCACCTCAAATAAGACTCAATTTCTAGGCAGGAATTTGGTGGGTCCCCAAGCCAAGGCCAGATGCAGCAATCTTTCCTTGCCCCTCCTCCCATGAGTGTAAGATCCCTGTTTAAAGTAGGAGTGGAGGAATAAATTCCTACCTTCCCAAGATCATTAATCATTAATCATTAATCATTAATCACTAAATCATATCCCATGCCAGTCAGAGGTGGGATTCACTTAGCTTCCCTACCGGTTTGCAAATGTGAGCGCGCGCGAGCGCTCTCTCACTTCGCTAGCATGTGCCTCGTCTGTGCATGCGCACGGCCTTTGTGCATGCGCAGTGCTCGCGCATTAGCAATAGCACTTAGACTTATATACCGCTTCATAGTGCTTTACTCTCTAAGCGGTTTACAGAGTTAGCATATTGCCCCCCAACAATCTGGGTCCTCATTTTACCCACCTCGGAAGGATGGAAGGCTGAGTCAACCTTGACTCAGGGCGGGTGGGCAGAGCCTCCCGCAGTCACCGCTACCGGTTCGCGCAATCCGGAGAGAACCGGCTGAATACCACCACTGATGCCAGTGCATTCACAAATGCTTATACATATTCTCAGAACCCTGATCATTGAACTCCAATGATGAAATCCTACAGCCAGCCATTTCTCTCTTTTTGCTGGTTTCCCTTTCTTTCACTTCCTCCCCATCATTCCTCCCTCCCCCCCCCCCCCCCCCCCCCCCCCCCCCCCCCACCCCCCCCCCCCCCCCCCCCCCCCCCCCCCTCCCCCCCCCCCCTNTCTCTCTCTCTCTCTCTCTCTCTCTCTCTCTCTCTCTCTCTGATTCTTTCCCTTTACAGTTTCTTGTTCTGTTTGTCTTATGTTTCTTTCAGTCTTATTGCCCCAGAGGAGTGATTGGAATGGTCATATGCAATACTCGTGAAAGTTTCCTGTAGAGATGGAGGTCATTTGGAGGTTGTGTGCAGCAAACTGCCTACCTCAGAAGGGCCTCAAGTACCTACATGATCTCACCCAGTACCCATGATTTCACCCCGTTCATATTGCCTGGATGAAGCAGGGCACTATCTCTGGCTGGTACGTGATCTCATCTAGGTTGTATTAACAGGATGTAGGATGTTCTTAAGGATTGGCAAGGAGAATTCACCAGTGAAAATGCTGTTGCTCTTTGTTACCTTTTGCTGCTTGTAAAACTGTATATAAGCAATAAACACTGCGAAGGCAGTCAGACATCTTGGCATCCTGCAATGACTGGTCTCTAACTCCATCAGTTTCCCACTTGGAAACCATTGAAACTTTTCTGAAAACTAATTGCCACAATCACACTGTTCTAGGTTTTGTTGGATTTTCTACCTCCCTTGCTTAATATGCCACACAATTCATCATCTGTCTCTTCTATACAGTATATATGCATGCACGTGCACACACACACACACACACACAAACACACAAACACACACACATATATATATATGTACATATGTGTGTATGCATGTAGAAAAGACAGGTGGTGAATTGTGTGTGATTAACACATAAGGATACAAAGCAGGCGAACATGAGTTCTAGTCTCACCTTAGGCACTAAGCCAGCTGGGTGGCCTTGGGGCAGTCACTTTCTTCCAGCCCTAGGAAGGAGGCAATGGCAAACCACTTCTGAAAACCCATGTAAGAAAACTTCAGGGACTTGTCCAGGCAGTCTCCATGAATCAAACCCAATTGAACAAAACAGGGAAATACATATACACAGACACGTAAACAGGAAAGGAAAAGATTTTTCATAGACACAGTCTGAAGAGAGTGAAGAGCTAAGAATTGCTAAAGACTTCATATATTGTACACTATCAATCAGTTCTTCATACAGTCATTGACCAGCTCAAAATAAATATACAGCAAACCCAACAAAATATTGGCATGAAAAATATGTTTCCCTTATCACTAACCTAATTCCCTACAAGTCATTTGATAGACTTGACAGGCTACAGCTAATTTCACTGTGCTAAGAACAACAGCTCTATCTGCCAATAAAAAGTTGTATAAAACATATCGGATCTACTTAGGCTTTTAAAACATAGAGACACAAACATCTCAGTAAAATAAGCAATACATGCATAAGTATGGATTTCAATCTTCTCTGAGTCACAAGGAGAAATTCAGTTTCCCTTAGGGATAGTGAGAGTGTATGTGAGAGAGAGATTTAATAAACACAGATTTATTATAAACAAAGAATACGGAAAAAACCAGGCTTACTTAAAGCAATAAGGAAAAAAACCTCTTGTTTAAAGTAACCCTTTTCCCCCTACTCCCTTTTCTTCTCAGAGGTCACCAGCTGAAGATACACATCAATTTGAAGGCCTCCAGTTGCAATGTAGGAAACTTTCATCTATTGTGTTTGTTGGACAAAAACATTTTCTTTCTGTAAACAACTTGAATAGGTCTTCATTCAAACCAGTTATTCTTGGTGTGACTTATTTGCAAGTTAAATGACCTGTTCTTTGCAGAGGATTATTTTAAAAGTGGCAAATATCCTAGGATATTCACATTGATGCATTAGAGTCTCCATATTAGTTTCAGACCTACTGAGGTCCCCTGGGAAGACAATTGATGCTAGGTATTGTTTTGATTTGGAAATGAAATTTGCTGTTTTGTGCCATTTATTCTTGTGTTCTGGTTGTTCTTCGTTTGGTAGTATTGAGTTTTCCAGATGTTTGTAATGCTGAAAAAGAGCCACTAAGAGACTCTGCAGTGGTTCCATGAAAAGTTGTAAACCAGCTTTAGCAGACAAAGACATGAAGGAAAATGCCCAGATGCTAAATTTAGACTGGTGAGTTTCAAAGCATTATTTGCCTATATATCCAAACGTTGCACAGTTCTATGAAGTCCAGATAGAAAACTAACTGAAAAGTGCACATCTAATTAATTAACAGTACAAACTCTTCTTTACCATTGTGTTGCCTTCCAGATATGTTGAAATTACAAGCCCAAAGCTGGGAACTATGCAATGTCAATGCATTCTGAGAGCATCCGTTTGGAGAAGGCTGATGCAGCCCATCTCCTCAAGAAGTTAATCCAGATGTTTATATTAGTTACTTGTTGAAGGTGAGAAATAACATATTATGATTCCTGGATATCATTAGAAACACATTATGCTAGCACTCATCTAAAGGTTTTTGGACAAAAAGAAGACATACATTCAGGTTCAGGTATGACAGGATTAGTTTTTGAAAGTGTTCATAGAGAATAGGAAGAATGTGATTCTTCATTTATTCCATTCATCAAAAAAAACTTAGTACATGAACTAATTGATTTTCACAGAATGGCTTCCTCTATTGTTAAAATGTGAAGGTGTATAGAAAATAGATAGAAGATAGATAGATAGATAGATAGATAGATAGATAGATAGATAGATAGATTTTCTATATGCCTTCAAATACAACTACATATACAGACATGTACCCACAAGTTGTTTATTGCTATTATTACTTTCTATATAACTATACTGGCAAATATAACTTTCAATTATAACTTCACATATATGCAGACAAAAAATTGATTGTTTCTACACACGCTCAGAGTATTTCCTTAAAGAAAAGAAATTGTTGAATAAAATTGGTTTGCTCTAACTCAGTGGTTCTCAACCTTCCTAATGCCGCAACCCCCTCCCTGCCGCCGTGACCCCCGCCCCCTCCCCGCACGTGATGAGTTGACAAAGGGGCTGTGGCGGGCTAGCATGTGCTTAGGTGACCCCTGTGAAAGGGTCGTTCGACCCCCAAAGGGGTCGCGACCACAGGTTGAGAACCGCTGCTCTAACTTATCCAGAAGGTAGAAATTATTGTGGGAGCTTAGTAGGGAGTGGGGAGGAAAGGAAAAGAAATACGGGTAGGCTTTGCAGTGGAATTCAATGCATGCCCATTAATGATGCTCGGCTGCCTTTTAAAGGAAGGTGAAGCAAACAATGAAGTGACCAACAGTTTTTCGACTGGGGTTCACAACATTTTATAAGCTGAGGCTGCACTTAGCCTTGTTGAGTGACCTACAAAAGCAACGCTCCAAGAACTCAGTGGTGAGATCAAGACAAATCTGAGTCAGGGCTGAGACACAAATAAAATGTGAATTTATCTACATTTAATTAAAATTAAACTAAGTACTGTTCATATTACTCCCCGCATACTTAATAATACCCCCAGGTTGTTACTTTTAAACATTACAAACAAGGACAAGTGACTCTGAAAACTGCCCCCCAAGCCTGAACCTTCAAGCTGTGCACTCCTGCCTTAAATGCTCACAAATGGTCATTGTTCAAAAGCAGGAAACACCTCCAACGCATCTGGGTTCTTTATATCATAACATATCAAACCAGTTAGAGGAAGATCAAAGATTCTTTGGCTTTATTATGCAGAGGTTAATCCATCAGATGCTACTTGAGATTGTGGGGGGAAATTTTCGCATATTTTCATGTTCTATCAAAAAACTGTAGCACTTGCTGATACATTCACATTCTCTCTTTCTTCTTTTCTCTCTGTCTCTCTACACCCATACGCCCTTACACAGACATACACAACACTTGCATAAAACAAAACAGTCCTTGTATTTCACAGCCTGGAATGCTTTTCTTCCAAAACCAAAGTAAGCACTGCATCCAAGATCCATACTACTGTACACTTCTAAACGACAGAGAAGAGAGGTTATATTTTCTACTTGAAAGATAATTTGCTTGCTTAGGTGCCCAATTCAATGCTGCCAAATATCTGTCCCTATTCTCATTGTCCCATTGGATAAAACACAAACAAAAGTGCCATCTGGCTTGTCTTTTAAGAGCCTTTCTTTGATCTTAAGTAAATGTTGATAAATGAATCTCAAGCTCTTTTCTTCCTTTAACACATACTGTATGCATAACTTCCATCAATGTCAATGTGCCTATGGAGGAAAAAAAATAGAAACCCTGTTATATACCGGTATAAGCGGCTGGATAGCATAGTGGTTAAAGATGTGGGAGACTGGGGTTCTAATCCCAGTCACTACCTACCTTACTAGTAGCGGTCCTTGCGCAAAGAACACTTAACACTTTGCCTGCCTGCCTCAAATACGAGAGAGACACAAAGAAAGTCATGCCAGCTCAGATGTCACCTGGATTAACAAGGTCTGCATCAGATGTCTATGGAAATTCCCAGTCATCCAGGTCACGGTTGTCCCAAAGATACTTTTTTCAAAAGGCAACTGGACTTTCTTTGTTTTTCCTTGAAGACGTTTCGCTTCCCATCCAAGAACTGAAGAAGCTTCTTGGATGAAAAGTGAAACGTCTTCAAGGAAAAACAAAGAAAGTCCAGTTGCCTTTTGAAAAAAGTATCTTTGGGAAGTCTGCATCACATGTTGGGGAACCAGGACAAACTGACAATAATTGGGCTACTGGAACAGACATGAGAACCTTGAACGGATGGAATGCTATTACCACAGTAACAACTAATGATATATGAAACATATGAAGGAAACTATGACTGGACAGAAGACCTATATCCACACTAAGAAACAGGTAGTTACCCAAAGCTTTAACACAGTGAAGAGGAAGCTGCTCTCTTTCAATCTGAGATAGATCTACATTACATCTTGGACAGAGGTGGGTTCCTACCGGTTCTATCCGGTTCTTTAGAACCATTAGTAGCTCGGCGATGATGTCACGGAGCCGGTTCTGTCGGTGTCTCCGTGGGCGCTGCCATCTTGGATTTTGCTTCTGCGCATGTGCAGAAGCTATTTTTTTTATTGTGTGCGCGCATGCGCGTGACCCTAAGCGAACAGGCAGCAAAAGGATCCAGAACCCACCCCTGATCTTGGACCCAAGAAGACCTGGAAGAACAACTGGATGTGCAGCCAACACTTGAAGCTGGAACATCACTGCCACCCCTTCCATTACACAGCACACCAGCTGGAGACTGTGCACCAATCAGATTGAGGATGATGGGGTTGGTGAGGGTCAAAGCCCCTGTCCTGGTTGACACCTAAAGCATCCAAGTGTACACCAGTAAGATGGCACCCAAAAATCAGCTGCTGAGAGAATGCCTGTGACAGGAAGAAGGTCAAACAGAAGATTGTGGAGAATAAGAGGGCAAAGATTCTGTAGGACTTCCAGCTCCAGGCAGACAGACAGACAGGTATTGGCCAATCCAGATACTGTGGTAGTAGACAAGGACAAGAAAACAGAGGTGGTGATAGATATAGTGGTGCCAAATGACAGCAACATCAGGAAGAAGGAGTATGAAAAACTAGAGAAATGCCAAGGCCTGAAAGAGGAAAACTAGTGGAAAGTAAAGGCCAAAGTGGTCCCACTAATGGTAAGAGAACTCAGGGCTGTGACTCCTAAGCTGGGAGAGTGGCTTTAACAGATCCCAGCAACAACATCACAACTCTCTATCCAGAAGAGTGCTGTGCTAGGAACAGCTAAAATATTGTGCCGGACCCTCAAACTCCCAGGCATCTGGTAGGAAATCTGAGCTTCGAATTATATATTTTAAAATATATAATTTTGGAATTTTTGCTTTGATAGGGAAAGAAAGAGGGAAATTTATTTGATTCCGTTAAGCCAAATATATTGTATACATAACAAGTAGTAATCCTAGTTTCAGAGTAAATTTACTAGGTAAAGAAACAACAGCAAAAATGATATGTGCTTCTGCTAAGACAAGAAAACTGGAATTCCTTTTCTATAGCCATAGTTTATATCTGGGGTGTCAAGCTCAATTTCATTGAGGGCCGCATCAGGGTTGTGTTTGACCTCGGGGGGGGGCATGTCTGGCTCGACGTCACTCATGTCGGGGGCGCCTGTGGTGGCCCAAGTGCTCTGCCAGCGAAAACGGGGTCCTGAGCTCAGTTTTCGCTGGCAGAGGCACCGCGGGCCAGTCCTTCGCTGCTTCCAGGGCCCCCGCGGGCCAGATCTAAGCACCCCATGGGCTGAATCCAGCCCACGGGCCTTGAGTTTGACACCCCTGGTCTATATAATTGATGATACAGTTAGATATATTTTCCAATTTTATTCCACATTTGTTATTTTTATAAATAACTCAAGGCAGCAAATATACCTAATATTCCTTCCTCCTCTTATTTCCCCCACAACAACAACCCAGTGAGATGAGTTGGGGTGAGAGAAAATGACTGGCCCAAGACACCCAGTCAGCTTTCATTGCTAAGGCAGGATCAGAACTCACAGTCTCCTGGTGTGCAGCTTGCTGCTTTACCCATTAGACCAGGGGTGTCAAACTAGATTTCTTTGAGGGCCAGAACAACATTGTAGTTCTCCTCCACGGGCCGGCGGGGTGGTGGGGAGCGGAGGGGTGACGGGACGGACACCTCCTGCAGCACTCTGCCTACCAAAACAGGTCACGGAGGGTCTGCCTGTTTTTGGCCTGAATGGCCTCCTGCAGCACTTTACTGTCCAAAACGGGGTGCAGGGGGGCCACACGCAGCCCCCCTGTGCCTCATTTTTGCCCTCCATGGCTTCCTGCAGCACTCTGCCGGGTGAAAACGGGGCGAAAATGGGGCAAAAATGGGCTGAAAACGGGGTGAAAACGGGCCGCGCCGGGGCCGCATGTGGCCCATTTTAGCCAGCAGAGGCACCGTGGGCCAGTCCTTTGATATTTACAGGCTGGCCCCACGGGCCGGATTTAAGCACCTCATGGGCCAGATCCAGCCCACGGGCCTGGAGTTTGACACCCCTGCATTAGACCAAACTGGCTCTATTGTGTTAAATTGTATTTAATAGTCATACGGGTGAAGATAAATTCTCCTTTAAATCCAATTCAACTCACAAATATGTCGACATTATTTTCTTAATGATAATATGGAAGTGTTTTGTCACTGCTTACTTTCAGGATGTTTTCCAGTTCAGTCCATAATCTCTGGGATTTTTCCAGTAATTTCCATGCACCTTTTGAGTCTTTTTAGCTTTTTTGAAATCAGCCAAGATTGGCTAGCCACTGAAGACATGAGGAAGACCAATCAAAACCAATACATTAGACAAGGAATTCAATTTATTTGATTAAAGTTATAAAACTCAATGAGTACCTTAATAAGGAGTACAAGACTTGCATAAATGGTGGGTTAATCATAAGACAATTCAGGAAAACCCCAGACCAGTCTTAAATTTGACTGAGATTAAGGCGTCATTCTAGATCAGGCGTGTCAAACTCGCTTCATCATGGCGGCGTCACATGACGTATCGGGACCTTTTTCCCCTTCGCTAAACCGGGCGGTGGCGGGGCCAGCACGTGACACATCCAGCCCGCGGGCCGCGAGTTTGACATCCCTGATCTAGATGGACAATATTTGCACATCCATTATAAACTAGCCAATCACATTTTAGCCTCACTTATATGTTTGGTGTATCATGCAAATCCAGAGAGAAAGAGCAATAACATTTAGGTATATACAGTATACTGCCCCACAGTGCTTTACAGCATTCTCTGGATGGTTTACAGTGTCAAAGCATTACTTGCATATTGCCCCCAACAATCTCAATCCTCCTTTTACCAATCTTGGAAGGATGAAAGCAGGGGTGAAATCCAGCAGGTTCTGACAGGTTCTGGAGAACCGGTAGCAGAAATTTTGAGTAGTTCGGAGAACCGGCAAATACCACCTCTGGCTGGCCCCAGAGTGGGGTGGGAATGGAGATTTTGCAATATCCTTCCCCTGCCACGCCCACCAAGCCACGCCCACAGAACCGGTAGTAAAAAAAATTGGATTTCACCACTGGATGGAAGGCTGAGTCAACCTTGAGCCCCATCAGTTTGAACTCCAGATTGTGGTCAGAGTTTGCCTGCAATACTGCACTTTAACCATTGCACCACCAGGAGTCCTAATAAATCCAAGACATTTTTAAAATGATTTCATTTGCTTTTCTGTGTATTAGAATTCCACAGCTTGATAGTTGATGGTTTGGGGCTTTGCATGGCTGAGGACATAATTTTGTTTTTAATCAGCCATATCATTCTACAATTGAAATTTTGGGCTTAGACAATTTAGAACTACGTCGCCTTAGAACCGATCTAAATGTAGTTCATAAAATTATCTGCTACAATGTCTTACCTGTCAATGACTACTTCAGCTTCAACCGCAACAATACATGAGCACACAATAGATACAAACTTAACGTAAACCACTCCAAACTCGATTGCAGAAAATACAACTTCAGCAACAGAGTGGTCAATGCCTGGAATGCACTACCTGACTCTGTGGTTTCTTCCCCAAACCCAAAAAACTTTAACCTTAGACTGTCTGTTCTCCCCCTGTGGTGCACCCTGGATAGTGCATGAGCGTGAACTGAACAAACTAGCAAACCTAGGCAGCCAAACTACTACTCTTTAATAAAACTATAGACTCCTGCTTTTCAAATAAATAAATAAATAAATAAATAAATAAATAAATAAATAACATGGAGTATAGAAAAAACATGGCTCCCTGTTCCTTTTTGCCTGTTGAAATTGCAACAGCACAATGTTATTAGTTTTATGGTGGTCTATCACCTAAATAAGACAAAAAAAATAAAAATAAAAACATAATTGTTAGAAGACAATTCTGGCCTGTTCTACAGCCAGGTAAATGAGCACAGGACACCTGCTTGAAGTCAAGGTAGAATGTATTCAACTTTTTGTGTTGCTGATATCTGTTTATTTCCTTATGTCAATTGTCAGAAATTGGGCAGAAAAGTTTAAGTGGTTTCTCTGAGTTCACCTGTGGGTCAGGGACGGTTGTGGTTGATGTGTGGACTGGCTAACAGAGCTCTCATGGAAGCTTTTACCTTCCAGCATCACTATGGAGCTTCCTAAATTGGCAGCAGAAAAACCAGGTGATGCTCTTTGGACAGGCACAGCCTAGGCAGAGACTAAGGTATGAAGTAAAATTAAATGAAATATTTATTACAATCAAAGACCAGTACAATTAAAAATGCTCAAAGAGTATCTAGTTAAAAGTTCTAGAATAAAATAATAACAAATAATAAAATCTAAGTTAAACTCATAATTTGGCATCCTATCTATCTGTTGCACATAAACAAAACATGGCCTAAGCTATAATATAATATAATATAATATTAATCCTTAAATTGTGAAGGCCTATAGTCATTAGATACCAAGATGCAACAGGGTGACTAAGGTATCAGTGCTCTAGCATTTATTAGTGAGGTCCACAAGGAATATGCGGACAGATGAGTGTGAGGGATATTTATTTATTTATTAATATCCCGCCTGTATTATTTTTATATTTGTATGCATAAAAATAAAATGCAACTGCAAACTATTTAGCCGGCTAGACTGTTTATTTAAATCAGAGAGTGGCTGCCCACTGATCATGGTCAGAGGCATAGTAAAGCATGGAGAACACAAATGTGTAAAATGGGCACCCTTCCCATGATTCCTATGTAAGCCTCCTTTCTTGCAATGAAGGAGGTCAAGCCCCATTTGGGAAAGCCACTGTGCCCCTCTTTAAAGAAGAAGGAAGCTCCGGATGTATCTTGTCCTGGCTCCAGCCCCCTTAAACCGCTTCAATGTGAGGGTGAGATCAGATGATGCAAAGGGAGCCTTTCCCAGTCTAGATTTCTGTGTCTCCTGATGGTGAGAAAGATCGCTTCAATGCACTGTATTGTGCATCGCTCCGGTCTGTGACTTCCTGCTTGGACTACAATCAGATTCAGCTCACCTTGCAATGAGCCTCCGCAGTGGCCGTTCTCTAGGAAGGCCACGCGTGGCATCTTGAACAACAAAGATTGCAGTCTTCTTGCTTCGCTTTCCCTCTTCTCTCGGGGCAATAAAGAACAAAGTCGGATTTGGGCGTCTGCTCCCCCTTCAGCTTCGATAGCGAACCGGAAGTGTCAGACAAGATGGCCTGAGGTTGGCGGAGGCTTCTGGTTCGGGGCTCAATGGCGAAAGAAACCTCCGATTACCCCCTGCTGGAGGGTTTATTCTGTTTTGTTTGCAATTTCTCTCCCTCCGGCTCTTCTAGTGAATGCTGCGATCCTTCTTTCTCCAAATTTTGCTTTCCTGGAGGCGAACGGGTTTTGGTTTTTTTCAAGGCATCTTGTATAATAAGCACAAAGGCTCTGAGTTCTTTGGACTTTGCAGGAAATCAGGGCAGAAGCTGAACCCCGATTAGTCCCCTAATTTGGACTGGAAAAAAGTTGACTGGAGCAACCGCAGGCTAAAACACCCTCCAATTCCTCTAAATGCAGCGACACCCTCCAATTCCTCTAAATGCAGCGTCTTTCTTCACTTGCCCCCCACCTCCCTTGGGTTAATCTCCAGCCTTAGCAGAGAAGGGAGTCTGGATGAATTTCAATATGTTCCTTTCCACACATCGTTCAGGAGTAAGACTCTCCTTTTGTTCAATATTAGCTCAAGGCGCATACAACCCTCTTCCTAGATTCTCTCACAATCACCCTGTGAACAGGTTGGACTGAGTGAGAAGGTGACCACTGCAGGTTTCCCTTATCAGGCAAACTCTTTCCACTGATCCCACTTGGATGGGAGTGACCCACTTAATGGCCTCCAATTTTGGAGGGCTCCAATTTAGAACTATAAATCTGACCTGCAGGGACAACTGTCAAATGAGTGCCATTGGTTGCCCTTCAAATGAGTGAAATAGCAGTATTAAGCCACAGGCTTCAGAGCAGCCTTCACCATTCAGGTGCCCTCCACATCTGCCACTATTGGCCAGGCTGGATTCTGGCGTTTCCCTCTAGCGCACACAGATGGCAGGAAAAGTACCTTAGTAAATGTCTAGAGCAGGGGTCTGCAACCTGCGGCTCTGGAGCCACATGTGGCTCTTTCATCCCTCTGCTGCGGCTCCCTGTCGCTCAAAACATGCGTCACAACCGCCAATGTGCGACACCTGCCGGCACGCGATTTATTGAGCATTTCGACCCATCTTTTTTTTCGAAGTTCAAAATGTTTTTGTTGCATGCAGAAATAAAAATTTGTTTTCTCTGTAGCAGTTCATTGATTACATAAATGCAACACACTATAGTTTTTTTTATACATAGCATAAAGGTAAAAAACGATATATGCAGTGTTATCTTCATTTTAGATGTCAAAAGGTTTTTGTGGCTCCCGGTGTTTTCTTTTCTGTGGGAAACGGGTCCAAATGGCTCTTTGAGTGTTTAAGGTTGCCGACCCCTGGTCTAGAGAAAAGCTGACTGGTTGCAGGATAGTAACTTTGATTAACTTTAAGGGTGGTGTGTGTGTGTGTGTGTGGGTGTGTGTGTGTGTGTGTGTGTGTGTGTGTGTGTGTGTGTGGGTGTGTGTGTGTGTGTGTGTGTGTGTGTGTGTGTGTGTGTGTGTGTTTGTCTGTGTGTGTGTGTGTGTGTGTGTGTGTGTGTGTGTGAAATCTTTATTCTATGAAGATATGACCATTTTAGTGTTCCTAAATTCAGATTAAAGAACTGGGTTCTATAAAAGAAGGAAACACAGGTGTGACATTGTTCGAGTTTTTCTTAATCTGGTACAGATCAGACACCAAGATTGCAATTGTCCCCCGTCCCCCCCGCAGAAATGGTTTAACTATAGAAAATTAAACTATTCCTTATTTCTAATCTTAATGCTGCTTCTAAGCTTCCTCTATTTTCCTACCTATCTTAATCTACCACCTTCCTCTTACTCCAAACATACAACTATTTCTATATTATTTAATCTATAAATTAAGTTTTATGTTTTATCTATTTAGATACAGATTAACAGAGTTGGAAGGCACCTTGTAGGTCATCTAGTCCAACCCCCCACCCAAGCAGACCCTACACCATTTCTGACAGATGGCAGTCCAGTCTCTTCTTGAAAGCTTCCAGAGATGAAGCTCCCACAACTTCTGAAGGCAAGCTGTTCCATTAGTTGATTGCTCTCACTGTCAGAAAATTTCTCCTTATGTCTAGGTTGAATCTCTCCTGGATGAGTTTCCATCCATTATCCCTTGTCTGGCCTTCAGGTGCTTTGGAAAATAGCCTGACCCCCTCCTCTCTCTGGCAGCCCCTCAAATATTGGAGGACTGCTATCATGCCTCCCCTGGTCCTTCTCTTCACTAGACTAGCCATGCCCAGTTCCTGCAACTGTTCATAGTATGTTTTAGCCTCCATTTGTACACTATAACATAACTACAATATGTCTTGGCTCTGTAAGTCTTTCCTTTATCCCTGCTTCAGCTCTTGTAGCCAATCTCAGTCCATCTGCATGTGAAAAACCTTTTCACTCATCTCTAGATTTACTAATGGCCTTTTCTCTCCCCCCACCCCCCAGCACCCATAGTTCTCCCTTTCTTAAGATGACTTGTGGAGCTCTGTGCCTGGCCATGTGTGGGCTTTGCAGACTCTCACTTCACTGCTTGCAGTTTTCCTTGTTTACTGGGACCTGCAGCTGAGATGCTTGCCTTTGTTCCTGCTTTTCTGCTGCCTTCCTGGCTTCACCCCTTTCTCCACATGCCCCCACACATGCATGATTCCTGTTCCATTTGATGGGACAATCTCTCCAATTAAGGAGACAATGGGGCTGTTTGAACCTTCCTTCCCAGGCAGCGCCAACACTCTGGGTCCCAAATGCCAGCTCACTCTGGGTGGTGAGTTCACTCTTCTACAGGCATGTTGGATTAGATTACTTCCACCACCGCCCCTTTGGTCTGTGTCGGTCGGTGTGTTCAGTATGTGTCCACCCTGGTCTATTTCCATGCAGCTTTTGTCAACCTGGTGCCTGCCAGATGTGGTGGATGTCAGTGTAATTCCTAGAATTTCTAGCCAGCATATGCAGGCACCAGATGGCAGTTTTGATTTACTTATAGACATAGAATCCATACATTCTATTTTGAACTTCAATTTGATGCAGCAGAACATCCTTTTCCATCCTAAATGCATTCATTTTATGTAAGAAATATAATACACTATCTGGAATACCCTAAGCCTTCATTAACCAAGATCTGATGACTTACTCACATCTAGGCTAATATACAAGCCACAATGGCTGGCTTCATATATTCCAATAGTCAAAACCAAACCACATTATGGTTTGATGAGTTGTGTAAACCTGGGAATTGAATGCAATCCAGTGGGAATTTCTTTTCCTTTGAATTTGTCTGAAATGCCCTAACTTAACTTTAATACAGTATTGATTAATTTCATTTTTGTCTTGTTTTCTATTCCACTAAGATCTATATAGAGCTGAATTCCAATGTTTGACATAATACTATGTTTAAACTGGCTATGTTGACACAACACCCCTAACCCTGTCATTTGAAGATCTAACAGAACCTCAATATCCTAGCCATGGTTAGAATTAAACTTGGTTCATTTTAGTAGATTGGAGTACCCAAGCTGTTTTGTTAGTTTATGGTTCAGTTTAATGCCCAAACCAGAACATGGATTCATTCCATAATCAGGTTATACATGTTGTATGAAGAGATTTCCTATAAGATACTCTGATTTCAACCCTTCAATCCTGATTCTTCAAAGATAAGTCCCACTGACTTCAAAAAAAGTTTTCTTCTTCTTTCAGTTTACTTTATACTATTATACCTACTATACCTACTACACTTACTTCATTTCATTTTATCTCACCCATAGCTATTTTATTTCACTTCACTACATCTTATCTCATTTTATTGTGTTTTATTGTTGTTGATGCTCATGTCTGTCCTTAAGTACTTAAATGTCTATGGAGAGTCTCAGCCATCCAGTCATGGTTGTCCCAAAGGTGCTTTTTCAAGAAGTAACTGGGCTTTCTGGGTTTTCTTTGAAGACTTTTGCTTCTTATCCAAGAAGCTTCTAATCCAAGAGCTGAAGAAGCTTCTTGGATGAGAAGCGAAACATCTCCAAAGAAAAACCAGAAAGTCCAGTTGCCTCTTGAAAAAGCACTTTTGGGATGTCCTTAAGTAGGTTTCACTGAAGGTAAGCGGCACTTATTGCTACACAGGGTAAGCATGTAAGTTGAGAAGGGAATTCCAGGACTCCTAAGGACGCGGGATGGATATTTACATCTAGCGAGTTGGGAAAATATGCTCAGTAAAGTAGGCCGTCCTGAAAGAAGAGCAGAAAACACCGGTGGAATGGGGTTGTGGGGGGGGGGGGGTCCAGAAGGCTGCTGAACACGGGATGGCGATGATAATCCAACAGGAATTCCACCCCCAGCCCCCACCCCGCTAGGTGACTAAGGAGTGTTCATCATGCGGCTCTTTTACGAGAGTTATCCTAAGAATCGAGAAGGACCAACCCACAACACTTAGTTAGATTAAGAGGTAGGCACTGTAGTGTGTAGTCTTTCGATGTCCTGCCGTACGTATGATTACCGCTGTACCTATGGTGCTGAAGGGGAAATTAAAAAAAATAAATAGATTTTCTGTCGGCAAGATACAGAAACCGAAAATACCGAAGATTTTTTTTGGGGGGGGAGGGTCCTTCCTCTTCCTTCCGGCCTCCCTTTCCCTCCCAGGGCGCAGTAAGAACTAGATTATTCCCTTGCCTGAAATCAAGGCGCAATATAACAGGGCGATCCCCCCCCCAAAAAATGTTTTTTTCTCAAGTCAGCGATGCTTGCAAAGCTTTCCCCCCCCCCTAAAGGCACTTCCCAGTCTCTCTTACCCTGCCCGACCTGGCGACCCGGAGGAGACGGCGTTTTCACCCGCGGCCACTTTCAGAGGAACGGGTAGGAAACGCAGCTCTGGGTAGGGCGAAGGAAGGGTGGGGGGGTGGGGGGGAGGAAAGCCATCCCTGCCCGAATCTCCTTTTGTGACCACCAGATGTTTTCAGAACAATCTCGGGTTCTGCTCCCAGGGAAACCCGTTCCAGCCACAGCCACCCAGCCACCCATCTCCGACACACACACACACACACACACACACACACACAGAGAGAGAGAGAGAGAGAGAGAGAGAGAGAGAGAGAGAGAGAGAGGCATCTGGTACACTCTTCCACCCATCCAGCCATCCCCTCGCCCCATACATACAACCGTCCGCAACTGCCAGGGTCCTTCGCAAACGGCCCCAGTTCTTCTGATTTTCCGCCCAACGTCTTGCCAGCCAAGCCGCTTTCCAATCCCGGCGCTTATCCCGATCTCAATAAAGGAGAATTAGTGTGTAGCTCGGGGTTGAAACGAGCGGGTCCTTGGTGCTCTCTCTGAGCTTTGCTGGTTTTCTTGCGGACGTTTCCTTACTCCAAACTAGGGGACACCACTAGCACTGACGACGTTACCTAGTTTGGGTAACGAAACGCCTGCAAGGAAACCAGCAAGCTGGGAGAGACAGCACCCAGGACCCTCTCGCGTCGATCTGCGTGGATGAACTTGGCAGGACCCCCCCCCCCGCTCGCGCGCGTAAAAAGACCCCGTCCCGCCTGCTTTCAGCCAAGGAGTCCGGGTGACTCCGCTTGGCACCGTCTTCGGGCGATGCGCGGAATCCGGCCTTTCCAGCCTCGCTTTCCCATCTGCCTCTGCTACGTCTGGTTTTTCTCCCGCGTCAGACCCGTCGCCCGCCTTTCACAAAGTCCGGCCTTTTGCTTCGTTTCTCAGCCCGAATGGAGCCGCGCACATTTCTGCCGACAGCGCCTGGTTCGCTCTTCCGCCCTTCTGCACGCGACGGATGACCCCCGGGTTAAATCTAAGGATCACAGCTAAGTTATTATTTCCAGCCTCTCGCTTCGGATGAATTCAGCAACCTTTTGGTTGTGGCGAGTGTTTCGCGCTGCAGTCCTAGCATTGGACTTACTTTCCGAGTAAATCAGAATTGTGGACTCTCCCCTCCCTTTATTAAATCAGCTTTTTGCATGGAACCTCTATGCAGAAATACTCAGGCGAATTCAAGGTGACTTTTGCTTGTGGGGAACAGTTTACTGGATGGTGCAAAGACAGAGATATTTACCAAGAGAAAGTACATTCTATTCGTTTTTGGGTGAACAGAAAATGCGGAAAAGCATATTATGACATCCCAGCCCGAAAGCAGTTAATTGCTCCCGCAGAAACTTGACAAGGATCTTGAAGAGATACCAACGATATATTTCAATGGGAAAGGATCATTCCTGTACAAAACTAAGTCGCACTGCGGGACAAATTCGTAACAATAAACACACTTCTAGCTTTTTCCTTTAAACTTTACAGTTTAAATTTTCCTTTAAACTTTTTAGACTTAAACATGTCATAAATCTGGTCAAATATGGATTCAAACTGGCTGGGAATCTGCCAATGCAAAAACTAAACCTAATTTAACTCGCCATGGCACCGATAACTCGGCAAGGCCTAATATAAAGCAGTTTGTTATTCATATTGACAGAACCCGCGCCCCCCCCCCGCCATCTTTTTTTAAAAATTGGAAACATTGTGATTTAAGCTGCTCTCAGGAGTTCCGTAGCTTGTACTGCGAGAAGTTTGGTAAAACTAGAAGAAACTTGCATATAATATTCCTTGTCTCCGCATTTCTGGCTCTTTAAAAATTGTCTGCAAGTTCCAAACGACGTGATCCTTTAACCATTTTGAAAAGAAAAAACAAAATGGAATGGAATGGAATGGAATGGAATGGAATGGAATGGAATGGAATGGAATGGAATGGAATGGAATGGAATGGAATTACATTTGAAATACTAGGCGAGTATTTCACGCTGCAGTCCTAGCATTGAATTTAGTGAGACTTACTTCCGAGTAAACCAACTGTCGTCTCTCTTTATTAAATCAGTTTTTTGCATGGAATTTCTATGCCGAGAAATACCTCAAGTAAATTCAAGGTGACTCATAAGCAAGTGAATGGGACTCAACCCTAATTTTAACTGGGGTTGCTTCAGATTCAGGATGGTTCCCATTTTTGTCTTTCATAGAGCGAGAGTCTGACTCAGAGTCTGTCCCCATTGCTTTTGCAAATAATTCTTTAGCCAATAGGGGGCACGCGATGACCGTCTCCCAGTGGCAAAACCTGGGATTAAAACTTCCGTTCCCCCCCCCACAACTTAAAAAAGAAGGGTTTATAATATATATTCGCCTGTTCTAACTATGTGCTCTTTCCATTCTCCCATCTATGCATACCCTCCTGGGACTTCATCAAGCCCAGGTATCTTTAAAAAAAAAAAGATAAAAAATAAAGTTGCAGGTGTCCTTATTGCGAAGGAAAGCCTTTAAGATCTGTTTACAATAGTTACTTTAAAAACAAAATTTATAACATCAGTACAGTTTTTTTAGTGCAATATGCAACCTCCGTGTGTAGTTCAATTCTTTCTTTCATTTTTTTTTCCTGTTCTTTTTTCCCTTTCGGGACAACTGGAGCAGATAGGGCTTCCTAAAGGAATATTTCATGTAATATGAGACCCCGTCAGAAGACTGAAGTTTCCATTAAACTCAGGCACACCTCCAGTGAATGGAGATATACTCATCCCCCTGGCTACCGAATGTCTCATTTACTTTTCCTCTGGAGCAGCGTGCAGGTCAAAACCTGTTTTTTTGTTTTTTTTGGGAGGGAGCAAGAAGGAGAAAGAGAGAGAGAGAAGACTAGAAAAATAATTACAAACTGATACCTACTTATATAAATGATGTAGATTTTCATATCTCAGTTTTAAAACCCAGTTTTAAAGGAGTTTTGTTCCTTAAAGGTTCTACAGTATTTACACAATATGCCTAACCAGATAAAATAAAAACCTAGACACAACCGGTACACAGCATAGTACATTTTGGTTAGTGTAAAACTTAGGGAGTGTTGGGGAAGGTGGCTCAACCTGTTGCAGAAAGGCAGTTTGTTAAGTTAGTTTCCAGATCGATGGATTGTGAAAGCTAAAGACAGAATGGATTCAGTAACCAGGTCAAGTGAGTTGTGTTTGGTGCAGGAACCTAAGAGAGAAGGAGAAACAGAAAAGTGGTTTCCATAACTTTAGGCTCAGGTGACATCAATGAGATTTTTCTGTGCTCACTCATTGCCAAACTTTCAAGGGAGAATGTATTGGGCAACTCTCTTGTAAATATGAGATATGAAACCCTCTCTCTCTCTCTCTGAACTGCCATTCAAGAATCCCAGTGGGGGGGTGAGAGCAGGATAGGTGGACCAATGTATCTTTGATGCCCTGATAATTGAAAGAAACACAAACAGCCCTTCGTCGTTCAGTTGTCTCTGAGATGCCCTTTGAATCTGCATCCTTCCTCTTGGAGCTGTCACTAGCTCCCACACTGCTTCCGCTGCTTCCGGCAGGCTTGATGTGTGAAATGGAACAATCCAAGGGTGCCACCATCTCCACCATTGCAAGCCCTGTTACTCTTGGTAGATTGATAGATCGGTTGACACAGCTGGTTGGCAGTGCATGCTATGAGACTACTGACAGCCAGACTAACCATGGGAAAATATGCCAAGCTCCCTAGGGCATGGTACATGGAGTGACCAGCCTCTCCAAGCATCTGACTCAAGGCAAGTGACGGAGATTATGTCTGCTCCCGGGGGAACTCAGAAATGTATTGAGCCAGGAAGTGCTTGCCTTGGATGATATTCTACCAGGTTTGGGCAAAACCTGTTGTCGAGTATTAATGGCCATGCTATTGGGCCAGAGGGCATCACTCCAGTCCTTGCAATCCAGGAAATTTAGAGTAGCACCCTATAGAGACCACATTCATCATCATTGACCATCTATCCTGCTTGACCATGGCCCAAGATAGCCCTGTTGGCTACCTATAAAGGAAGAGATAGCAGCAGGGTTTTTGTTTTTGTTTTTTGTAGTGGTGGGGATGTGCTTCCTTTTTTGAAAAGCAACAGGGGGTGTGGATGGGCAGGGGGGGTGTCAAAATGCCAAGATGTGCATTAAAAACAGGTGGAACTTTGGATGCCCCATCCCGAACATCGTTCTGACTTTTTTTGACCATGCCCTGCAGACACCCCTCCTAAAAAAAAAAAAAAAGTCAAGATCTGCTAAATGCAGATATGGGCAATCATTTAAAAAGCCAAAGCTCGTAGGCTAAAAATGGTAAAAGTCATCTCCATAAATTTGCCAGGAAAATGCCGATCCATGAAGTCACCAGGAGCTGAGCACAATTTGGACTATCTTATTAGTTCAAGGCAGAGGTCTTCAAACTTGGCAACTTTAAGACTTGTGGACTTCAACTCCCAGAATTCTCCACCCAGCATAGCTGGCTGGAGAATTCTGGGAGTTGAAGTCCACAAGTCTTAAAGTTGCCAAGTTTGGGGACCCCTGGTTCAAGGCATAGAAGGAGAATCAGCCCACTCTGGAATTCAAACAAGCTCACTTGGCTTGCAAGGCCTTCCTTTTTAAGAGGGCCCAAAATTGAAATTGTCCATTTCGGATGAGGTTAGGAGAGAGGAGATAAATTTGTTCAAAAGGAGATTGGCAAATGTTCTTTGCTTCTTGCAGCTCCTTCCCTTGAGAGCCAATACCCCTCCCACTCCTCATCCCAAAGGTCGAATGCTTCCTAATACTGAAAAGCTGCCAATTGTGGCCAATTCCCCCTTCCCCACCCCCGCACACTTCCACTGCCAAGGAGATGAACATAATATGACTTGAGGGGCCTGTGCTTTATCTCCCTTGGGAAATGTCCAGTGATGCTCTCATTTTATTAATTTATTATGTTGATATCCTGCCTTTTGTACAGAGCTCAAGGTGGAGAACATAACTGATTGTCCTATTTTTCTTCACAATAACCCTGTGAAGAAGGCTGGCCTGTGAATGATTCACCCAAAGTCACTCAGCCTGCATTCATAGCTGAGAATGGACTTAAAGCTGGACACTCTGGTTACTATTCCACACTACCTTTCTTGAATCATCACCGAAAGGCCAGGCCTAGTTCCAGTGTTTTAAAACAGCAACTTCCCTTGCTTTGAAGAACATCTTTCCCAACTCTGAAAGTCCTTTTCCCTTCATCCCAGAGTTTGGGATTGCCACAAAGTGCTGGACATGAGCTTGTGAGAAAATGTCACTCTTATAGGGTCCAACTTTATTTGAACCAGGGATCTTGGGATATATGTAAAAATCAAGAGTGCGTCTGAGGAAGTGCAAGCCGCCTTTCCCTCAAATTCTTTAATAAGAATCATCTTGGCCAGATCCTGAGAAGTAGATTCTAATCTTTCTACCTTTCCTTTTGCCTATCCGAAATCTGGTGGGCCAACGCAATTTCGCTCCATTCATTTTGATGAGAACCAGGAAGTAGGACCAAGTTAGAAGTGAAGTCCCACTGAATCCCACCAAATATCTCAGCTCAACGTTATTCCCAAATTTGGACAAATTTTATTCAGGAAATCGAGGATTCAGAACAGCACGCACTCACATTCCCTTTTGCTTAAAAACTGGGCTGCTTCTGCTTCTAACCGTTGGCCGCCTGGCCCAGTTACTCGGTGTTCCTTGGGACCAGCGCCTGACTTAGCGCCTTCTCCCTTTCCCACGGCCACCTGTGACCTCCACAGTGCTCTGTCCACAAAGACTGAGATCCACAGGGGGCTCGTTTTAAACGGAAGCAAACAAACTATTCACGCACCAAGTCTGACGCAGATCGAAGTAAGGGACACAAGAAGTCTTGGCCCGCGTTTCTTGCCGTCTATTCACTGCGGGAGAATTGTGCAAGGACTTCAATGGGTGGAAAAGCCAGCGCACTCGCATCTGCCCTTTGAAGAGACACAGCAGTCAAAGGCCCGATGTTAACATTAAGCTACCATATGTACTTGTGCGTGTATAATAGGCATCCTGACCGGGGACAAAACACTCAAGGAAATGCCTAGATGGCACTTCAGGTCCTGAGCTGCAAGTGGAACTTTGCCGGAAGGGAAGCGGGCTCCCTTCGCCCTCTGGAGCTCTAAAAATGACTTGGTTTGTGGGGAGAGTTTGAATGTCAGAATAAGACTAAAACTCTAGTCCAGCATCAGCCACACTTAACCGTGAAGTTCACCGAGTGACTTTCGGCTTATCTACAATAATTCCCATGGTTTGTGTGACATGAAAACGAGGAGAAAAGGCTGGGAGTGTAACCTTAAAGTTATCCCCTTATCTCTGAGCCGTTTAGGGCAGGTCTGTTGGTTTGCTCTCCGATCTAGTAGGGCGACTGTTATCTAAATGGCACTGGGCATTCAGACAGGAGATTTTAGAAAACGCTTTCAAATGCATATACAGGTAGTCCTCAACTTACGACCACAATTGAGCCCCAACATTTTTGTGGCTAAGTGAGACATTTGTTAAGTGAGCCTTGCCCCATTTTATGACTTTTCTTGCCACCTTTGTTAAGTGAATTGTTAAATTAGTAACCCGGCTGTTAAGCGAATCTGGCTTCCCCATTGACTTTGCTTGGCAGAAGGTCGCAAAATGGGGATCACTGGGACACTGCAACCCGTCAAAAATGTGAGTCAGCTGTCAAGCATCCAAATGTAAATCACATGACCATGCGGATGCTGCAACGGCCATAAGTGTGAAAAATAGCCATAAGTCACTTTTATCAGTGCCGTTGTAACTTTAAACAGTCACTAAGTGAAC
The DNA here is from genome assembly GCA_003457575.1 of Thermophis baileyi. Taxonomy (NCBI): domain Eukaryota; kingdom Metazoa; phylum Chordata; class Lepidosauria; order Squamata; family Dipsadidae; genus Thermophis; species Thermophis baileyi. Next base: position 1,518,130 of record QLTV01003675.1, on the reverse strand, counting down.
TGTTGCAAGTCGAGGACTACCTGTATAGCAATATACATTCACACATTAAAAAGCAAAAACTCTTTTAAAATTGCCTTGGCCAACAGACGGTGTGATGTAGCTTTTCTAAGCTTGGTATTTCGCTGTTACCTGTATGAAACACAGCCATCCCACTCTATCACGAAACGAAACGGCACTGTGAACTATCTATTCAGGAAAAAGCCGCTTCTAGATGCTTGCTACTTCCTTGCTAATAGTCATGCAGCCTGAGACTGATGGAAGCTACTATCCAAAATATGTGAAGGACACCAGATTACCTACTTCTTAAAGTTCATGGCGGGGGGGGGTGGATATTTATGTTCTTAATGAAACTAGTAGCCAATTCTCAATAAAGTTATGCCCAAGTAAATGTATGCAAAGCAACCGGACGTTGGATCAGCTGAGGCAACATCTAGCTTAAATCATCTTGCGGGGGGAGGGGGAGACGATTTGAGCCGAGGCAATGGTGATATTCAGGAAGTTCGCTTTTACTTCACCCGCGTTAGTCAGAAACGGTCCAATGTGGATTAAAACTTGCTCAGGTAAGAAGCCTCCGCTACAAGAAAGCCCCTTCTCTTTCCTTCTCCCTACCCTCATCTTACTTTCTTCTATCCGGAAGTATTATCGCAACGAATCCACGCAGCGCAAAGGCCGAGTTCCAGGGAAACGACAGGACGCCCATAATGGAAACGAACCTGAAAGCGAAGTTTTCCGCCGCTGCCGGATGCCGAGGACACCTTTCACTTACCCAGAGAAATTTGCAGAGCGCAGCGCAGTTCGGATTTAGTTGTTTCACCAGCCAGCGCAACTCAGCCAGATTCACAAAACTGGAGATAAGCGGGGGGGGGGGGGGTTAAACCGCGATCCAGCAACGAATGAATGTGTTTCACTAAACCGCAGTTCTGGAATTGGGCGCTCCCTTCCACTTGCCCGTCTTTAGAGGGAGAGCAGTCCACCAGAGAGAACAAAAATCGCTGTTCTACCTCTTCTTCCTTTTTAAAACGTTGATCTCCTGTAATTTTTTTCCCCCCAGTACCTTTTAACTGAAGGATATTTTTATTTTTATTTTTGTTTGGAAGCGGCGGCGACAGGGACAGGAAAACCGACGGGATGGAGGGGCGGGTTTCATTGGTTGAGAAGGAACCGTCTTCATATTTACTTGAAAACAGATTGAGATTTGGATGAGGAGAGCGGGGGGGGGGGGGGGGGGGGGGGGAGAAAAAAAATCTCTCTGGTGGCGTTCATTTCTTATCCTGGATTTTGTTAGCAATGCTTGGTGTGTGTCACACAATGGGGCTTATTCCCAGGCATTAAGCGGCTAAACTTATTTTCCTATGGTAGGAAATCGAGGAAACTAGAGAGCGATCTATAAAAGAGTTCTCTCCATTTTTGGATAAACTCAAAATAGATGGTGCTAATGTGGAATATTCTCATAAAACCCTAAAGGCTACAGCGAGCGGTTTACCTGCAAGCCGCCTCAGTGAAACACACAACTATCTTTTGAAATGGTTTCCTTCCTTCCTACTTTCTTCTTTCCTCCCTCCCTTTGAGTCAAGGGCGGCTTATTCTGTTACTTTAGAAATGCATCAGATGAACACAAATATTGGTTTGAAGGTAAACTTCCCAAGGTAAATCTACTTCCAAATGAATTTATTTAGGATCAAAGACAGAAACCAATAATTATTCCCAAGAAATGGGAAGCAGAAGAAAAGGGATAATTCAGCCTTTCACATAGGATAGATCACTCTTTTACAAAGATTTGTTTTAGTCTCCTGTCCTTCACACAATTAGATGGTAGACAACTGAATAAAGGGGTCACTAAGGGGAGAAATTGCATTGGGTGTTTTTTCCCAGGCAGAGAAGACGACAGCTGAACCAACTTTCAGATGAAATAAATGAATATATGTGTTTATATGGCCACTATCCCTTAGGGCAACCATTTAGAGCTCAAAGGTCCTTGATTTGGAGCCGTATGCATTTTTGCAATGGGTTCCACACCAACAGCAATGTACCTCTCTAGGGACATAAGAACATTGGTCTTTATTAGCAGAACAGAGATCAAGAATGAGTTCTTAAAATATCTCTCCTATTGCCTTGCCTGTGGGAAATTATTTTAAACCAGTGTGAAACTTTTTAATTCAATCTTCATGAAATTCCATCAATAAATTTACAATGCTTTGATCCTAAATTCATTCAACAAATATCCTTTCTTGTTTATTTTCAACTATTATTTTAGCATCTTAAACGCTTGTTTACTTAGCAGTGGTTGGAATTCACTTCCATTGTGTGTGTAGAAAGCTGTGGCAATAACAATGCTTGACAAACATTCTTCTTTTTCTTTTTTCAGTGAAACAAAATCAATGAGCAGCACTGACATGCAGTTGCAAAGACCCAATGAAATCCAGACACACACGGGGGGGGGGGGAAACAAAATTTTGCTGATGACACCAAGAAAATCTTTGTAATCCTCACACAATTTTGCATTCAGAACTGATCTAATGGATCCGGAAGATTCCATGTATTGGATTAGGCTTATTTTCAATTTGTGCAAAGGGTTTCCAATTTTAGGGGGTTTTTTCCTCTGAAAAAAAAAAAAAGGAAACGTTTTTCTGTAATAGCCCTACCTTTTCTCTAGGGCATTTCTATAGTAAGACACGAACTGAAGAAACACATGTACTTAAGAAATGTATTTATTTATTGAGCATAACATATTCTACTGCCTTTTCATAGAGATCCCCAGGGCAATGTACAAGATTGAAGAAGAGAACCAAAAGGAACACTGAAAGATATTTAATGGTGAAGTTGCAAAGATGATGAAGATGAGCGGAACTGGGTATTCCAAAATCATCTTTCCCAACTTGGTGCTTCAGATATGCTACACTACTAACCTCTTATTATTCCCAGCCTTCCTAACAGTCTTCATTACATTGAAGCTATTTTCTTAGACTACAAAGCCCATTGTCCTCAGTGACATAATGGTTGGGGGGGGTCATAGTTGTAATACATCTGTAGTATATTGGATGCCAGATTGGGAAAGCTTAAATGTAAATGGATGTAAATCCTTTCTCTTTCTCACTGTCCTAGGCTTTGGTCCCCAAAATAATACAGAATTGGGGGGGGGACACACAAAATTTAAATAAGGGAGGGTAAATAGATTGCACATATGCAGCAATTTCAAGTATGGTAATTCTGGCCATTTAATTAAAAAAAAACTGCACCCGCTTTCTCAGAATGAAATCTATAGTAAGCAGATGGATTGTACGAGAATAAACTAAATTCAGCTGAGAATTCATTAGAACAATCTTTCTTGTCAGTCATCTCTACATAGAGGGAAGAGTATGGATAACTCATTGAAGTTACCGAGAGAAGAGAATATTTGTAGCTCCGGGTTGAAATGAGGGGTCCTTGGTACTCCCTAAGCTTTGTCGTTTTGTTGCAGATGTTTCATTACCTAGTTTGGGCAATGACACATCTGCAAGAAAATAACCAAGCTCAGCGGGCACCAAGGAACCCTCCCTGAAGTTATCCTCATCCAAAGAGAAAACGTCCCTTTCTTTTTTTAAGGGGTTATATAGGGAACCAACAGCTCACCTGTGGACAGGTCACCTCATTCCTTAAATTCAATACCTGGCATCTGTGGAAGGGTCAGAGGAAGGTGGCCGGACCCTACAGAAGATTGTCTGTAAGGCTAAGGGAATGTGTGAGACAGGAAGGGCAGAATAGCTGGAATGACTCCAGATGTCTCCTTCCTTTTCTGTAAAGTTTCCTAGCTTTGTGTGGTGGGATTCTGAATAGCTTTGAAAAAAATTTTTTGGCAGAGTTGGGGGAGCAGCATTGGGGCTGGCTGGTCTGATTTTGGATTCATACGCTGCTTTGCCCTTGTTGCCAAAATAGGAAGGTGGGTTAAGAGACCTTGCCCATGAGTAAAATGAAAAGGAACACAAAAGCAATGGGCTTCAAAACACTTGAACTTTTTCCCTAGTACATTCCTTTTCTTAGTATATTTCTTAGTTCCATCACCGTTGCCACTGAAGCTGCAAATGAGTTGTGTTGGTGTTCAATGCTGTCCCTGAACTTTTAAAGTTCTCCTTTGCAGAATATTAGAAAAAGCACCTTTTTTTTTGCCAGAATCCCAGATCAAAAGCAAAAAAGCAAAACAGGCATATAAAACTTATGACATTTTATTGGTTACTGATTTTTAAATTCACCTTGCAAAGGGATTCCTCATTCAAAGAGAGTAAAATCAACCAATCAGTGATTTACAAAGGGGACCAGCACTGAAACTATATTGAAATATACAAATGAAGAGTTACATTACAGAATAAAATGAATTTTAAGAGACCATTATTATATTCGCATTTAAAATGTCTTATGGCACCATAAACTGCTAATTTTAATTGTTGTTAAATCTTTTGGTTTTTTTTTTTTTTTTTTTGCTACAATAGATTAAGACAAACGGCTCTTCTGAAAATGTTCACATTTATAGAATTTGAATTATGGCATTTATTTCAAAGTTCAACCAAACTGAGTATATTCAGGTTGTTTGTTTGGAATCAGATTGCTTATTCTGGAGTAATCTATTTCAAAGGGCTCTTTTGGAATGACAACTCAGAAATGACACCTCAGAAATTTCAATTCCCTCAAAAATATTTTTTATTTGAAAAACCAAAAGGAAAATATTAGGGTGGGGTCAAATTATAATATGATAAAACGGATATTGAGATGAAGCTTTGATGTTCATGCTTTATGCCAGTGAAAATCTTTTGTTAATGATAAACAAACTTCATTTTCTGAACGAAATACAGAGCCCTTCAGGGTGAAGCAAAGTTGCCAAGCCTGTCTAATATTAGAAAGGGATGGGTTTTGTTTCTTTGCTTGTTGCTTTGGATCTGATGAATTTCTTTCAAGGGATGCATCAGTTCATTAGGCAAATTAACTTGGCAACAGTTCCATAAGACATGCATGTTTATTTTGAGAACATTTGCTGACATAATGAATTCGATTTCAAGCAAATACCAAAAACTCCATCATTCCATTTCAGCAAAAGTATTTACAATCTGGCACATTTGTTGTTGGTTTTTGTTTTTGTTTTGTTTTTTGCTTGATCCCAATCACCTGGGAAATCATCACTGAAAAGTTTGCTATCAAAAGACCCAAGAAGTGAAGGGAGATACTGAACATTCAGTTAAACACATCAGCAATCAATGCTTCCTCCCAGTTGCAGAAATAGTTGCACAAAGTATGTTTTCTGAGCAGCAACTGGACTGTCTTGCCCACCCCCCAACCCCGGTTGCTTCTACATGTATCATGTACATGTATCTGGATCATCTGGAGTCAAACAGGGCAAGAAAAGATACGGGAGGACCTGAAACAGGGACACTTTGGAAGTGATGTGAGCAAAAAATACATGCAAGCATTGCGTGTACCCAATGAAAAATAAATTTTGGGTAGAGAGGCCTCTCCGTAATGCTAACCTTTGCTAGCTTGAATCGAAGGAGCAGCTCTGGATAGCAACTGCAGAGCAAAGCTGCTGGCCTCTTTGAGTCACAGATGGGGTTCCTGAAAGCCTTACCAGCTAACAGCTTCTGCAAGCAGCTGATCTAGCCCAATTCTGGCCCTAGTCAAGTCCCAGCCTTGGGTTAGGATATTGGAGGGAGCCACTTTTTATAAGCAGAGCTCATGCTTCCATGCCTTGGAAGGGCTCTTTTGGGAAGGCTACCTTACCAGCATGGGATAGGGTTGGGTGCTGCGGAGGTTCCCTGGAAGGCTCAGCGAGCAGCCCCTTACCTTTCCTAGTGTGGCTCTTGGAAGAGGCTGTGGGTTTCTTCTGTGATGGGTGGAGGTTGTGGGGGAAAGCATGGATGTTTCTCTGTTTATAGATACTGGAAAGTAGCATAGGAAGAGCTTTTTGGGTATTGCAGGCCTGCAAAATTGTGGGTGGTTTTTTTGGGGGGGGGGATATTCCCAACATCAAAATTCCCCAGCTTGGATCACCATATTTGGGAGTCAATAAAAAGGGACCCTGATATATCTCTTTCTCATACACAGAGAGAGAGACTCCTTATGTTTTCTCCTGAGCAGAAAAGCAGTTCTTGAGCAGCAGCTGCTCACAATACAGTACCTGAAGCTGACCCTCAAGGGTGCGGGAAGAAACAAAGTCAGCTCAGATAGCAAGTCAGCAAGTTTCATGCACAAGTATGCAGGCGGGTTAGAGGCAACATAGCCACCAGTTATGATCTTAAGAGGAATACATGCTTGGAAGGCCACAGATGGCACCCCGTCCCTATTGCTTTGGGACACCTCATTAGAGACCTGGAATGAAAGAAATGCCTATAGAAATAATGGGAAGAGAAACAACAGAGAACTGGGTGACATCTTACTCTAAAACTTTAATGTGGCATATACTCATCATCACCATTGTTAGTGGCTTTGGGTTCCAGGGAGAATCTTTAATGCTCAAGCCAGTCGGGATGAAATATATAATATATAATATATAATAATATATAAAATATATAAAATATATAATATATAATTTATTTATTTATTTATTTATTTTCAGTCTCATTCATTTTTTTTTTACATTTTCTTACGAAATCCAAAAACACTAAAATAGAAATTATATACTTGCTTTATCTAATGCAAAAAAGGTTCTGACATAACAGCCTAGATTATATGTGATCTCAGTTATTTATTTTATTTATTTATTTATTTTATAAAATTTATATGCCGCCCAACTCCCGAAGGACTCTGGGCGGCTTACATCATAAAAAATAAAACATATAAAAACAATTTAAAAAAGAAAGGGGGAAAAAAAAAACCCCATAATATATAATATATATACACATATGTGTTTATATAGAGACAATGATATACTCTTATCATCTGGCATGATAAATTGATAAATTGGCTTTGGAAACGAGTAAATAATTGTTTTTAGGAGATACGTCTACTAAAAGAGTTCATTTGCTCCTATGGAATAAAGTTATTAACAGCAACCTATATTTCTTGAGTAGGCAGGCAAACTAAAACTGGTCTCAGCTATTGATCAATGACATATTGAAATGTTTACTTTTTTTGTTTAAAACTATCGATAATTCTGTTTGCATTATTCCCATTTTAGAAATGGATAACTGAGAATGTGACGGAAAGATAGCACCTCGCCCACTCCCTGAAAGAGCGAGGACTTGGTTTTCAGTTCTCCCGTCTGCCTGCCGTTTCGGTCGGGAGAAAAATGAAAGGTTGTAACGGCCTGAAAGCGAAAGTCTTGCTCGGAGGGTCCAGTCAAAGAAGCACAAGAAGCCCACACTTTGGTCTCTCTAATCGGGCACTTTTAGTACCCTCTAAGGAAGAAGCAACCGGGGGTGGGGGGGAGGCTATTCCTAATTTCTGATTGGCCAAAGTCCCGTCTTGATTGAAGTCCCGTCTCCACCTCGCTGGGCTCCGCCCCGTCCCAGCCACTTTACTGACACTAATGAGCAAATTCTTCCCACCGGTCTCCTGCCTGGAAGTGCTGACAGATCAAGGCAACAAATTTCAATTCCAAGCCCTAATTTGTGTCCGCAGAGCGTTTGTTACCCATGTCAGAGCTGTTCGGCCCCTCAGACGAGGCAGAGCTTGCGGGAGGAGAAGGAGGAGGGGAGGACGAGAAGCCCCGCTTTGGCATACAGGGATCGTCTGGGCTTGCAAAGGGAAGAGGAAGGGGGAACGCTCGGCGACCCACTTCAGGCTGCTAGAAGGTGGGTGCAAAAGGAGCGGCGAAGCCAAGCGAAGGCGAGCGGTGCGGCCTGGAAGAGCAAAGCAGCCGGCGGGGGCGAGAGAGAAGACGGGAGGGTTCCAGTTGGGCGGTCCGACATGGCAGAGAAGCGGAGAGCCTCGCCTTGCACCGTGCTGAGCCTCAAGGCTCACGCGTTCTCGGTGGAGGCGTTGATTGGAGCCGAGAAACAACAACAGCAGCAGCCGCCGCCACGGCAATCGCAACAACAGCCGCCGCCGCAGAAGCGACGAAAGCTGGCTGGAGCCAACGGGGAAGAGACGCCGTCCGAAGGTAGCGGCGGCGGCGGCGGCG
>QLTV01003675.1:1498924-1509944 GCA_003457575.1 Thermophis baileyi | reverse complement strand
GCGGCGGCGGCGGCGGCGGCGGCCACGGGAATAGCTGCGACACGGACTCCGGCGAAGGCGCCGGGCAGAGCGCCGCTTCGCCCTCCGGCGCTGAGACCTGCTCGGCCGCGCCTGAAGCAGCGAAGAACTGTGGCGCCCGGGAGGTACCTCCCGGTAAGTTCTTGCGTCCTCTTGCCTTCACAGCCCGCTCTCCGCTTAAGAAAGACTTTCCCGCCCCCCAAATTTTCTTTGCCTGGTCATAACTGAAAAACGGGGACGTTTTCCCTCCAAAAGACTTCCAATGGTCCCAATCCCCAGGCTGACGTCTCTTCTCGGACCGAAAGAAGGCGGTCATAGCTTGGCTCAGCGCCCTGTCCTTTCCCTTCAATTTACCCTGAATAAATCAGACCGAGCTATCCTGCGATTTTCAGAAGCATCGACAGGGTCCGGTCCTAGTAGCAGAAAATGCAGGATTTTTTTAAAAAAAACCGGGCAAAGTTCTAATGCTCTGTTCAGTCTTTACTAATAACAATAGTAAAGCACTAATAACACAGTAAAACGAAAAGAAGTGAAGTGTAATTTTTATTCTGTTTTGTTTTGTTTTGTTTCTGGAAGGAATTGGTTTCTGTGGGATTTGCCCCAACTGAGTATATACTAGTATGTTTCAGCTCCAGAACCACTGCTTTGCAAATTTCTTTCCCCAATGAAGGAGACTCGGCCCCCAGGAGCTTTGCAATTTAGAAGGAAAAAAGCATAAGTCCAATTGGAAATAAAGGAGACTAAAAATCACACAAGGGTTGCCTTTACCCTAAAAACGAACCCATTTGCTTTGAATTTGTACAATACAGACATAACCAAACTTGATGTTTTGGCCCACAATGCTAAGCTACAGAAGGTTTTGTACTGTCTAAGCTTAGTATCTTATCAATTCTTATATGGTTTGCATAATGGAGCAAAAGAATTATCTTATCATTACTGACAGGGTTTTTAGGCTGCAGTCTTCAAAACATATCTGGTGGTAAATGGGAATAAGCTCCATTCAATACCCCATAGACATGTCTAGAAAGGTCATTCACTTATGGGTTTCTCATATGAACTGCACATGATCTGAAACCTGAGTTAGTTCAACTTAAAACAAGATCTTTATATTTTGTGGACAGACATTACATTTTAATTTCTAAGAAAAATAATTCCATTTACTCTAAATCACTAGTAAAAAAAATGGTTTATATTAACTTAAACATGGATGGGATGCACTTTTAACCAGATAATATTTACTGCTTTTCAGCTTCTTTTAATTGGACTGAAATGTTATTTATGACAATGAAACCTATTATTTTTTTCTCAATAGTTACAGTACTTCAAAAATATAGATGTTAATATTTTAACTCCACCAGCACTGAACATATTTATAGTTTCTACCCTTTAAATTGATAAAATACGGTATTACATTTTTTCCTTCAAGTGAAAGAAAATAGGGGTGACCACAGGTTTTCTTACAAACATGAATTTGGTATTTAAGCTAATTGAAATTTACAGATTTATCTTCAAATGTATTTTGGATTGGATTGCTAAATTCATTTGTTTGTTTGGGCAAATAGTCGATGTAATCTGTCCCTGCAAAATAACCAAAGTCCATTGTGGTGTTTTTGCTTATTTGTTTGGTGATGATGTTTTTGTGGGCGCATCTGATAAAGAGGCCTAAAATCCATGAACCTTTATTTTACAATACATCCGAAAATGAAATAATACTAAGGCTCTTTGTTGTCTCAATTTACTTCCAAGTCAATACACCCAGGGTGGCCTTGCACGCCTGGTACTAGATACAATCAGTGCAGAAAGGAAGCTGGTCTGGATTTCAGTTAATACTTCCTTTCTACCGCCTTTTAAGTAGGATTTGGGGCCTACGCGGTGAAGTCTCCAAAATCCATTCCAAAAAAAAAAAAGAGTTCAAAAATTACCTTCCAATCCATTCCAAAAAAAAAAAGAGAGAGAGAGAGAGAGCCCGCAATGAAAAGACATTGTAAAGCATTCAGCTTGGCGAGTTGTCTTTCCTTAAATTGAGGCTGACTTCAGTTCAAATGGCCCTGGAAAAGGGACGGCTGTCGATAATAACCGTTAAAAAAGAGCGAATGTGAAACCAACTAGACTGCTTCTGGTTGAAGGCGATTTATGATTTCCAGGAAGCGGCCCCTAATTGACGTTTAAGCCTCCGGTGCCTTTTTGCTGTAAGGAAGCGCGAGACGACAGATCGCACGAACGCGCCGGCTCTTTAAACGTATCTCGCCGCCCCGGGTGGGCCTCGCGCTATTTTTTTTACGTAGGGACGCTCGCGGTGGGGGAAGGGAATGAATTCCCGCCTTTTCCCAGCGAGATTTTTTTTTCTTCTTCCGAGCCTTTCACCTCGCTTCTTTTCCCCCCAATTGTTGCCCGTTTACAAACACCCGCGTGGAATTTAGGCTCGAGGAGCTGTGGCCGTACCAAAAAAAGCACTGGGGGGAAACAGGACGAAAAGCACGCGCCCATTTCTAAAGGAGGCACGTGCGCATGAAGCGCGGGACAGTTGACAGGGAAAAACAAGCGAGTCGCGCTTCGGGCGCCTTTTCCCATTGGAAACCCCCCCCCCCAAAGCGCTCGTTTCGTGATTGGGTTTCTGTGGGATTTTATTATTATTATTATTCATCCTTCCCACGCGGGAGCTTAGAGGTAGTTACCGTAGTCGCCTCTTTTCGGGTTAGGCTTTTTAGGCCGTTTTATTTGCCCTAACAGTCCTCTCCTCCCCCCCCCCTCTGTTTTGATTCCTACAGGTGGGTGTGAAGAGAGTTTCTTAAACGGTACGTCGCCCCCTCTGACTCCTGCAGGCCCCGCCAAGGCTGCCTCGCCTTTACTTGCCCCGCAAGTGCCTCGGGTGGACCTGCAAGGCGCGGAGCTCTGGAAACGTTTCCACGAGATCGGTACCGAGATGATTATTACCAAGGCGGGAAGGTAAAGGCTGGGCGAGTCGTCCGACTCAGTGGTTGAAAAAAAAACAGCAGTGCCGCTAAATCTGAGAATCTGCGCAGCTCCGACATTCACTATGGAATTTCCGTTTGGGTAGAAGGTTTTACGACCGAATTATATTTCCTTAGAATATGGTGGTTACATGTTTCTCTTCGACATTCGGTCACAGAACCGACCCTGTTCCACCCGAACGTATTTTGCTGGTGGATGGGTTTTCAAATAAATGGAGTGTTTTTAACGTTAACTATGAAACGCTCTTCCATCCCCACCGTGTTGATTTGGAAGTAAATCTTAAAGTCAGAATATGTTTTGGAATGATATACCAAATCGAAAGGTAAACTATCTCCAAGCGCATATATTCAGAATTACAGGGATTGTATGTAAATCATTTGAGTTAATTACCATGTTCTTATATTGCCAGACTTAGAGATATATTTTAAAACAAGGGGCACAGTTTTAGTAACTGTCCTAAAGATGAAGTTATTCCCCCCCCCCAAGCTAATCACTGATCTTCAGTATATTCCTTGGAAAGGCTATTGGTTTGAAATTGTTTATTATCAATAATGATCAGTCTATTTTTAAAAAGTCTAATACTAGGTATGGCTTGAAATGTTATTCTTTGTTGTATCTATTTTTTGTTCATAATAGTGAAAATATTTCACTTACCATTTCTAGCATCCTGAAGTATGAATAATTTTCTGATAGAAAATCAAAAGATTAGATCAGAAGCAAAATATTCAGGAGAGATCATTGGTTGCCTTTGGCTTTCTGCTTCAGATAATTTGTATTGTCTCAAGCATTTTTCATGTTCAAAGTTGCACCACTATGCTAATTAAACATAAACATTGACTGTTGTGGAAGTTGGAAGTTTAAATTATCTCTAAGATGTAATAATATTTAAGAATGTTGGGTTTGAATTCAAATTGCTGATATGTGAAAATAATTTAGCAAATTATGAAGCTGGAGAGGCCATTAGGATTATAAATGATGCAGAATGTGAGGAATGGTAGGTTTCCTGTCCATTATTTTAACAAAACTACATTCTCCTAAAAATAACTTTTTCTTATTTTCTAAAGAATGTATACAATATGATAAAAAATCTGCATTGTAGAAATGTATCTGGATGCATTAAAAATGACAGAAACACATTTGATTGAAGCCATATGTTACCTTCTTCATTTTCAGAGAGGCTTTATTAATGATTGAAAAGCAGTATTAAAAAACACAAGGTAACACTTGGTTTAACAATTTTCCTGTCAATTTTTCTTTATCTTACAGATTAAAAAAATGTTAAAAACTAGTTAGCCACAGCTAGTTTTGCTTCTTGGTTTTTTTAAACATGTTAATAATTTTATTATTTCTAGAATGTAATTTAGATTTCATATTTTTAGAAAAAGACTGAGAATTTTAGGAAAATAGAACTTTATGCCCTCTATAGGAAAATAAAAAGATACTATTTCTTTGTTATGAAATGCCTTTAAAGCTAAGACAGTTTTTACTCAATAGCTAATTTGAGAAATACATTACAGTACCGGTACTTCATAAATTTCAGTTAGACAGTAGCAAAATTGCTGCGTGGATTTTTTATTCTTTTAATGAAGTAATTTTTGCTCTCTTTGAGGGAGATGGGCAGTTTAGAAATATGAAATATAAATACATTTTATAATATTCAAATATTCAATATCCTATTAAATACTATACTTAAGTCTTTTTACTTAAAAAGTGAGGGAAATAATTCATAATTGTCTTTATACAGAAGTAAATCCCATTTGCATTATTGGAATTTGTTTCTAAATTTAGAATTGTACCTTTATGGATATATATGTTTCTATATAGTATATGTATATAATTCAGAGGTAACCATGATTTAGAGTTTATACATATACACACTTGTGCATACATACACCCCCCCCCCCAAACATTATAAGTAGTATAATGTAGTACCCTGTCCTGGAAAATTCACCTCTAAAACTATGCTTATTGTTTCTGTAACATATATTCACTGCTGAAAAGGTGACATGCTATAATCTCTCACTATGCTAATTATTAGAAGCAGCTGATAAAGACAAGTGATCTTCTTTTCCCATGACAGAACTGATAGTTTTGATCATCTGTTTACATATCAATTTGGGTGTGTGTGCATGTATGCATGTAATGGTAGAGGGAAAATGTTTATGTTCAGGGCTCTAAGACATGAAAATGAGGTATACCTATTTACTTTTGAGAAAACATTTTTGAGGATCAGAATGGCAAACTGAAAATCGTGTTTCTGATTGGCTGCAGCTGCTACTTCAGCCTGGGATGTGAGTTTTAAAAGAAAGCAAAAAATTAAAAGCAAAAAATAACTTGCTAATTCACATCTATACTTATGTGGGGTTGAGTTTGTTCTTTGAAGGAATTTCACTAACAAATAAAATACATGTAAAAGTTGTTGAGACATAATGTGTTAGGGTTGTTTTGTGAGTGAATTAGCTCTGATGATTTAAAAAGGAAAAAAAAACCTGCAGATAACTTTAAATGAGAAAGAATTGAGGGTTTTACTTCAATCATGTTCCTGATTTTGTGTCCAAATATGTTTTTTATTAAATACTCTTTCTACATTCAGACGGATGTTTCCTGCAATGCGAGTGAAAATTTCAGGCCTAGATCCTCATCAGCAGTATTACATTGCTATGGATATTGTCCCTGTAGACAACAAAAGATACAGGTAAAGTAGCATTAATATTTAATACATGGGATAAGGGAAATATAGTTTATTTGGAAAATAGCAAAGATTGTGCTTAATTCCCTTCCAAATTCCTATCTTCTTTTCATCCATGAACAATCCCAAAGTTGGTGTTTGGTTTTTGTTTTTGTGTTTGAGTTGCATTATACATTTGGTTCACATTGAATATCCTCTGTTATCAATTTTTTTTCCTCATCTTGTAAGCAACAGTCTTCAGCTCCTTACTTGCAAATAGGTTCACCTAAGACTGAAATGAAGTGGATTGTCTTTACTGTGTGCAAATCACTTTGCTAGCCCAATTAAGAACAACACTGTGCATGAATATTGAACTACTCAGTGGCTAAAGTTACAAGTATACAAGGCAGCTGTAATTTGTCTGTTTCACCATGGAAACTATGTCTTTACCTAGTCAAGAGGCAAAGGTGATGTGGTATGCCTTATTGACATCTTGACATTTGATTAGCTGGTCTACTAGGGACAGCACAGAAGCCTCTTCCAGCTAGTGGAAATCCTGGAGGAGACTACAAAGCTAAAAGAAGAAATGTACTTGCTTTGCTTAAGCCATAAAAAGATGGTGGGATGGAGTTTGCTTCATAAAGCAGTTATGATAAAGCATCCCTTTAAAGCTTATACCAGGTCTTTTGCTTAAAAAGAGAAGGAAATGGAAGAAATACTCAGCATTTTTAATACCCTAGATCTGCCTTGAATTATTTCAAGATGTGATATTATTGCATACGTTTTACTAGACTGAATACATTTTCAAGATGGATGCTACATGGCCATAATGGAATTATGATTATTCCACGGGATATTGGTAGTCCTTCTCTCCTTGGTTATTTCTTTGTTAGGGTAGATGAGTAGCAGTTGATTTTCATGCCATCTCCAGTAGCAAAGATGTAGCAAAAATAGTTGTTCAATTATTCTTGTGTATGCTTCATGAAGCTAAACAAATGTCCTGAGCAGTAGTGGGTTGTAAATCCCGTCGCTACCGGTTCGCATGCATTTGCGACGCTTCTGCGCATGTGCAGAAGCATCCTGGATGTGTGGGCGGAGCCTCCCGCCGCCGCTACCGGTTCGCTGAACCGGGAGCAACCCACCGCTGGTCCTGAGATAGATAGATTAGATTAGAGTATTTCTTAAATTAAAATGAAAGTTGAAGAGACATTAGTGAAATACTTGAGAAACTTTGACAGAATGTAAAACAGAAGCCTATTTTAAAAATATTTCAAAAGAGAAATGGAACAAAGATAATTTTCTTCTCTATTATCATAGTATGTGCGCTAGTTAAGTAATGGACCTTTTGCTGGTATACATAGGTCTATATTTGGGCTTTGAAGAAATAATGAGGCTTGCTCAGTAGATCATTACATCCAGATAAGCAAAGGATTTTGCAGATAAATTCATTCATACCCATTAGATTCAAATACTATCATTAATGGAGTTTAATGGAGTTCTGTTATTCTCCAATTTTGATGGATATTTTTCAGTTTATATAGCCCAAAGAAGTGAATACAATTCTGGGAAAATTAACATACACCACGTGTATTCTTGAATGGTTCAACCATATTGTCTTGATTTATAAAAGCTAATAGAAGGAAGCTAGCCTTGAATTCCATTTTGTTGTGTGATTTCCAGATTTTAATAAAACATGTTTAGGAGCATATAATGGCATGCAATATACATTTTCCTCCTTGAGAGTATTGTACAGCTTACTGAGATTCACTCAAACATGGGTTGATAGTTGTTATGGGATTGAAACTATTTTGACTGTCTTAATAGATGCCCTTCCATTGGGCATTTGATAGGAGAATGATTTTTTTGTGATTCCCCTTGACCTTTTATCAGTTTTAAACAGCATAGTGTCCTTTTGAAAATTGTCCCTTGATTTTTACCTCGGCGTTACCACAAATTGGATGATTCCTAGTCCTATCTGTCATCCAAAGATAATGTTGATTTTTTTTGAAATACAGTTTGTTATGGATTGGATGAGAGCAAACAAAATGAAAGCATCTAGCTGCTCTTGGCTGGTAAAAAGGTAAGCGAATTGGGGTTCAGATACATAGTTTGAGGATATCTCTAGATTTAATCATAGTTTGGATACTTCCCTTTCATAGGAGTTGTTTGCTCGGCTCCAAATATGCCTGCTTAAGGTGTCTGACTTGGCACTGGTAAGACATAGTATAGTTACATCTGGATTAGATCACTTCCATACTATGTAGAGTTGCTTTTGAAGATTGGAAACTTCAGCTAACTTAAAATGCCGCAGCCAGGCTGTAGACTTAGACCAGTTATAGAAAGAGTGTAACTTTTTCATTACAATATATGGCTGGTAGTTTGTTTATGAGTACAATTCAGAAAGTTTGTTATAAATTCTTAGATAACATAAGGTCAATTTATTGAAGAATTGTCTTCTCTGAGATGAGCTGCCCAGCTGTCAGATTCTTCCAAGCAGGCTCCTTCTCTATTTCTTCCAAGTTTTATACGCATTTGGTGTAAATTGGAGTCTTTTTCAATGGTTTGTACCACATTTGGAAGTCACAGATGAAGAAAACCTGGTTGATAGCTTTCTGCTAACATGCAAAAATAATTTTATTCAAGCCAATATTTGATTTCATTCAAACAATTATGTCTCTTTTGCTCCTTTGTATTTAAACCTTTATTTCATTTAATAATGTTTATGTCATTGTACTGATTTTTAAATTGTTTTTTTAATCAAGGAATGTAACTATTAACCATATTAGATACATAATTAAATTACATAGAATTAATATTTCTTTCTAGTTTTTAGTATAGAAAAGTCAGGCTAGATAGCAGGAGACTGAATTCTAGTTCCACTTTAGCTATGAAACCTGTTTGTTGGGTGACTGGGCCGGTTATCAGTAGTCTTCAACTTACAACTGGTTGCTTCATGACTGTTCAAAGTTACGACAAAGCATAGTATAGAAAATACTGGAAAAGTTTGGTTCAGCTATTTAATATGTGCTGTTATTTCTGTGTAGTTGTTTGCAATCACTGAATGGCTGTCAGTAACATTTATTAATTATGTTAATGTAATATTTCAGTCTTATAGATCTTTGCCAAGGTGGTATATATCTGCAATTCCCACTAGAATTCCTAAATTTGTAGGAAGGAAAATATAATGAATGCTTTCAGAAAAGTACAAATGTAATATCTTTGCTATAAAATTAGGTGGGTTTTACACATTCATTTCTCTGAGGAAAAGATTGTGGTTTTATTTATTGGAAGTACTTTTAAACCATTGTTGTTTGAAAATGTGTTAATGTACTCTTTTAAAAAAAAATCCAAGTTATTGAATATAATATATACAATATCCTTATATTCTCCTTTCTCCAATCCTGATCTACCTTTTGGATTTATAAAAAAAAGCCCAATTCTGCATTTCATATGTTCTGAAACGTCATCCTAATTGATTCTAGTGCATAATATTGTGATAATACTTGAATACTTTGACCCAGTCATTTATTAAAACAGCTGAGAAACCTCAGTTATCATATAAGGGTCAAATAAATAAATATAATTAAAGAGAGATTAATAAAACATTTTTTATGAATCTGAATTGCACTTGATCACCTTCAGTTGCAGATCTTAAATAAATTTTCTAAATCTTATTCAATAGGATTTCTTTGCTTAAGATTGCTCCACTCATCATGAATGCAAATGTTTGCAGGTGTTATACAAAAAGCCATATTTCTAAAATAACAGCCTAATTTTTAATTTAATTTTTAAAATATTTATTTTTTACTACTACCTTTAGTGAAACTAAAGTTACAACGCATGCAGATAATTTCTATCTACATTTAATTCTGCACAGAAATAATGTTAAATGGTGTATTATGAATAAACTTTCTGCTAAATGATTACCTAACTGTATGGAAAGAAATGTTCTAAACATAGATTTAATGTTTGGATACACCACCCAGAGCCCTTCTCTAAGCGAATGGGAAGTTTAGAAATAGGAAATATAAATAAATCAATTTAGTGTTTTAAATAGATAGATAGATAGATAGATAGATAGATAGATAGATAGATAGATAGACAGACAGGATTAGAGTAGAGTAGAGTAGAGTAGAGTAGAGTAGAGTAGAGTAGAGTAGAGTAGAGTAGAGTAGAGTAGAGTAGAGTAGAACCTCTGGTCACGAACGCTTCTGACCATGACCAAATCGGGTTCCAACCAAAAAATTCACAATTTTTTTTCTGCGGCCAATTTCCCCTTCCACGCCATTTTTTTTGTAAGCGCCAAATTTCCAAAATTAGGTTCGGGTCACAACCAAATCGGTTTGCGACCAAAGTTATGGAACAAATTATTATTGTGACCAGAGGTTCTACTGTAGATAGATACTTTGCATCAATTGTCTTTGATTGTTGAGTTGATGAATCTGTTTTCTTGGCAGAAGGAAGGGGTGTTGATTTTGGTGATTTATTTTTCTTGTTCAGCCCTTACAACTCAGTGATATAAAAACATATACAAATCGTCCTCCTGGATTAGGTAAAAATCCACCTTAATCCAACATTTCATTTCTCAATACTGGATGCTTCTCTGCACTATGAAACAGACATGCCACGGTCCTTTGTATCTGCTATCTGGAAGCTCTTTGCCTCAACTTTCTTCAAAACTAATAAGCCTATGATAGCCTTACATCCATGAATCCTCTTTTAAAGCCGCACAGATTAATGGCTATCATCATATCTTACTGTGGTGAATTGGTGAATAATTCCTCAGGGTACAATCTGTTGTGAAAAATAAAGGTATTGTTGGATTGCAAGGAGAAGGGAGCATCGATAAAAGCTGTCTCTGTCCTCCCTTCTCATTCACCAGGGAAAAGCATTGCTGGGTCAAAAGCTTTTCCCATTAACAAAAGACCCTTTCTTTCTGTGGGTTGCAGTTTTAACACCTTTACCTGGGATTAACTCTTACATAACACATGGTTTATTCCTGTACTAAGGACATATTTTCATTTCGTAAGATAACAAGCCTGATTGTTTTGCTTTTCCAAGCAAAGTTTTTGTTTATTCAAATTAGAATTTTTGAATTGCTTTAATTAACATGAGGGATTTGGAACATGAGGGATTTGGATTTTGTAGTTCAATTTACTGATAGAAAAATGCTGACTTAATTTATTCAGTAATCTGTTCTATTAAAATATGACCACTAAGCTTAAATCATATAATAACAGTATTTTTCTTTACGGTAAAGAAGTAATGCTGACCAGGGAAATCATCCCGCTCTTCCCCCCCCCCCCCCCCCCCCCCACCCCTCTCTCTCCCATAAAAGAGCAAGCGGGGGGGAGAGAGAAA
>QLTV01003675.1:1459285-1498859 GCA_003457575.1 Thermophis baileyi | reverse complement strand
CCCCCCCCCCCCCCCCCGTAAATATGTTGCTGTGCCTGACTTTCTGGAACAGCATTCCACCACCACCCCAACCCCCAAGGTCTGCATGGCCCCAGTTCTGCTGTGTTGAGGAAAGCCTTAAGACGGGACTCTTCTCGAAAACACTGGGCTTAGACAGTGCTTGAACTCAATAGCACATAGCAGACTTTGAATCTGTTTTCCTTGGTGTGGTGGTTTTACTTCTGTGATGTTTTAGTGTTTTGTTTTTTGATGTTTTTAACCCTCTTGTAAGCCACCCAGAATCTCTTGGAGAGTAGGCAGCCTTAGAAAGTAAGTAAATAATAATAATTTATTTACTATATTGCTTTCCATGCCAAAGCATCTTGAAGCAATTTTCAGTAAGATCAGAAGTAAAATGCATAAAAAACCCTACTTTAAAACAATATAAAACAACCATTAAGTAAAATCTAAAGGGGAGGGGGGAATTATAGAGTATACTGATATTACAGCAAACTTGCAGAAGAATATTTTCATTATGAATGTCATAAATCTCCCCCACAGGTATGTTTATCATAGTTCCAAATGGATGGTAGCTGGAAATGCTGACTCACCCGTGCCTGCCCGTGTGTACATTCATCCGGATTCACCTGCCTCAGGAGAGACTTGGATGCGGCAAGTGATTAGCTTTGACAAACTGAAGCTTACAAACAATGAACTGGATGACCAGGGTCATGTGAGTTTTTTTATATATTTGTTTTTCAGCAACATTAGCATAAGACAGCCACTCTTAAAAATAAATTAATAAACCTTTGGACTTAACGTTAACAAAAATTGATTGATTTAGCAAAGCTTATGTCAGCTTTGTTAATGAATGTATGAGTTTTTAACTGTTTTTAAATGGTTTTATTATGTTTTCTTTTAATAGCTTTTTATATTGTTGTGAGCCACCCAGAGTCCCTTGGGAGTTGGGCGGCATACAAATTTAATAAATAATAATAATATTTTGCCACATCAGTGAATTAGTAATAGTTTCCATCAGATGTTTCTTTGGGGCCTTTGGATAGAAACAAAATTGAGCATATGAAAAATATCAAAACTGAAAGTACAGAACAAACAGTATACTTTGCCTTTCTCTCGGTAGTTGTTGGATCTTTTAAAAAAAGTGAAAAACAGACTATAAATCCTTAAAATAAGTGTTCTCAACATATAGGAACCATAGGTGCACTAAAGAAAATGTATCTCATGATTTGATAATTTTTGCAAAGATCCCATGAGCTTTACGCTATACTCAAAAGGAACAACATGAGAGCTGTGTTCACTCTGATAATGATTTATTACCTACCTTACACAACAAGACCTTTTCACAGCTGAAGCTCATTACATCTGCAAAAGGAAGGGAATTGTATAGTTAAACTGATGTGTTTGAAAGCTCTAAATTGTTTAGTTATTATACTAGCTCATTTGATAATATATGCTATATGCTATAGGGATATTTCCATTTTCAAACAAGAACAAAGGAATACACACTAGTATCTTTAAAAATGATTAAAATACATCTCATGTTATATAATAACAACATACAAATAGTTTTGTTGAGTATTTTTTGATAATTTTCATAAATTCAGAAATAGGTGGCTACTTGGACTTAGAAAAATAGACTGCATTTTGGAGGTACTTAAGGGCCTTTTTAAGACTACAGAATACAATCTTTCTTTTTGTATGTTATCCTAAATCTACTTTAGCTTGCAATTTTAAGTGAAATATGGTTTAGATTGAATATTACATTGAATATTTTAAATTGCATTTAAATTTTCTAGTTTTGCTTAATAATGATCTAATCTGGAAAATCTTTACATAATTCTGGAAAATCTCTTATGAAACTTTGATATTCATTATGTTCATATTATCATTGTGTCTTGTTTTTCCTCCTTTTATTATTGACAGATTACCTGTATCTTCATGTCAGCCACAAGCTTAATTGTGGCTGAAAATTGGCTTACTAACTTTTAATTCTTTTGTAAATGATCTTTTAGACGGCAATGCATCTTTGTAAGACAGTTAAAATAAAATCATTTTTAAGACAGTTTATTCCTAGAGTAAGAAGTGTGATTCTGTGAGACCCTCAAAGGAATCAAGAGAATCAAATAAAAAAGGGGTAAAGAGCAATAATAGAAATTCCAATCATTTTGGAAAGACTGTTGGATTTCCGCATCTAATTTGAACAAGAGTAGAGAGAGTGGCCTCAAATTTCAATTTCTTTTTTAGAAGAAAGCTGTGGTCTTATCAAACACTACTTTACTATAGTCAGTTTAAATTACTCAGAAGCAGCTGGTATTCAAGCCTCTATGAGATGGATAACACATCATGAAAGGTATAGAAAGCAAATTTTCTATACCTTCTAAATCTTCTATATGGATTTACTTAAATCCTCTCTGAATTAAAACTATATAAACTTAGCTATTTATTATTCATGTTGTAGTTTAGAGTTAAGGAAGTGCCCTGCATTAATGAATACTTCAATTTGAAAGAAAGTCAAGTAGCTGTCTTCTGGATCATTTGAAAAAATATACACCCAAAGTGATTCAAAACTAACAAATTTGAGACAAAAGTTTAAAAAAATGAGATTTGAATAATGTCATTGATTGTTACCCAGTCAGAATTATAAAATGGAGAAAGATTATTCAAAAGTATATTATTTTGATTATTTAGCCACCAAGATTGAATAAAAAAGTATTTCAAAATGGTGGAATTATTGCACATTGAACAAATCACAAGGGATTATGTGTCTTATGTAAATAGATGAATATTGATACAATATTGTCTATTAATGTTATTTACGCTTGCAGATATATTAAATGTTACATAATTTTCCTGGAGCATTTAAATATATTATTTAAATAATAAAATATACCTTGTTATTATATGGATTTAGTGCCAAAATACTTCAATATAAAATGTTCAGATTTGTCAGGGAAACAAGATTGTTTGATAAATATATTCTTACCATTTGTACTTTCAATGTCTAATCATGCTGTGGACATTTAAGTTTATTGATATTGAAAGCTTCTGACAGTTTTTAATACATAAATAATTCTCAATTTGAAAATATAAAAAATAGAAAATTTTGCCTCTTCCAAAACATGTGAAATTAAAAATAGTTCAGATTAAATTGCTTATTCAAATATTTACATTTTCCATTTACATCAATTTCATCTTGATGAAATTTTAATATTTTCAAGAGATATTTCCTAGTGTTGGGAATTAGGACATTTTGCAGTGTCTTGCATAGTGTTTTTGCAGAGGTCAAATTATTTATCTCTATATTTGGAATTCCTGTTCTTTGAGTTTAATAAAAATAATAATACATACAAAGCAATCTAATCTTATCAACTATTATAGCACCATAGAATAGGTTTAGAAAATATAGCATAATGCCACATTTTAAAATCCCTGTTCTACACTATTCTATTTCTTTTATCTGGAGTAAAATGCCAATAGAACAGAATTTTAAACTTAATTTATTTCACGTTCATATAGGCTGAAGATTATTTGTAATATCAACCATATTTCCTAAAATGTTCTCCAAATGGCATTTCTAAAGATTTTTTTCCTCATATAATTCTATAACTTCCATAAAATAAAAACCTGAAGCATTCTTAATATAGTGCATATTCATAGTTGAACTAATGGAAGTTAAAGGGGTACAAATTAGAGTAAATATTCTTATTCTCATTTTACTAAGCCAAAGGCTACTGTTGTCTCTTTGTATTCATAACACTTACTGATAACGCTATTTTCTTCTCTCAAATATACAAATAAATAAATAAATAAATTCAAGTTTACCTTTATCTTCTGCTTTAATTTCTTTGTTAATTATTTTAAGATTTATTATATTCTTCCACCAACATAAAAACAATTTTACTGGTATTAAAAATCTGGCTTGTTTATTCACTGTAATGTAAACAATTAACATACTTACTACTAAAATAATGGTACCTGTTCTTGAAATATTTTTCTGCATTCTGTTTGTTTCTTTAATAGTTCCCAAATTTTAACTCTAGTCTTAAGGGGAAAAAAGCCTGTTTCGGTCATGGTTGTGAAATTATAATTTAAAGCATAAAAGAGGCACTGTTTAAAAAACAAAAACAGATAAAAATACCAACATGCTAGTATTTATTTAAATTATGCCCTTTCTTCACTTGCAGTTATGATCAGTACCATAATGCTCTGGCAATCTTGGTGTTTCTCCTTCACCATAACCCACATTTTAAGCAGACTTACCTTTGCCTTTCAGAAAAATAAGCAGTTGTTCCTGCTGTATCTCTTGAAAATTTTACTGTGATCCCCACTCTCAGACATTTTAGGGGAGTCATTTTCATGTGACCAATTCTGCCTGCCTTGATGCATCATTGACAAATTCCTGGCAGAAGTTTGGACAATTTATAACATTGCCTCTTCATACCAATTAGTATCTCAGAAGACAAGATGTTAACTATAGCCAGGACTGCATCTTGTTTTCGAAGTAAACTAGGGTGCCGGCAAATTAAGAGCTGATCTGTTCTAAAGACCACTAGTGAGGAAAGACTCTGATAAATCTTCAGTCCAACACATAATTAGGCAACTTCATGGCCTCCGGTTGAAAACATTTGAAAACAAATATTAATTTTCAATGACATGAATTGTCTTAAAATGTATGTATGCATGTACTGTTTCAATGGATCTAAATATGGAATAATTACTAGTATTGATCCTGCAGATTTGCATATTTAGAAATTGCAGAGCAAGGATGAAATTATGTCTAGGATAAAAAGATTAAAATAGAATGCTATTAGATAAGACCAAAAAGTCCTCTAACGTATTCTATTCCCCATAATCCCCAGTTGAGATGTCTACCTCTACACTGTTTCGGCTACAGTAGAGATGTATAGATGAGTGTTCTGTAGTTAATCATTTATAGCTGAATATGTTTTATAGAAAGTAATATTTATGATCCAGATTTAGCTGTAATCTTGATTTAATTCCTTGGAGTGAATCCAATTGAACTTCGTATTGCATAGTTCTGAATAATACTTTTGAATAAACACTTTTTTTAGAGTGAGGGTGAATGCCTGCTAACAAACCAACATTATTATGGCAATACAAATTAGAAGCAGGGACACAAATACAGGTTGCAAGTATAGTTTTCAAAAATCTCTTGAAAGCTATAAAATTATGCTCCAAAAATATCAACATACTGATTATTTTATTTTTGCAGAAAGGCTAGAAATGCCACCAATTCATTTGTTATTATCTGTACAGACCCACTGTCTTGAAATTCTAAATCTGTGAGGGAGGACAGATATAGCACAATGATATGGTCTTTGTTGTCACGGATATGTTGATTAAATCTGGTTTCTGCTTATGCTGGGTGTTTTACAAATACTTAAGTGCTGCTTGCTTGAAAAAGATTTAGGGAGTTTGGGATCTTTTATCAATCTATTTTCTTATCTTTTTTTACAGTATTTAGATCACTAAAACTTGCACTTTAGTTGGACTTTTTTATCTCCGTGTTACCTTTTGAAGATACAACAAAATCATAATGCCTATTTATATCAATTTCTTCCTCTATCTGTATACATTTGTGTTTCATCTGCAGCACTTCTAAGCATGATCAAACAATAAAAGAGTTTCAAGAATCTACAAACAGGGGAAAGGGAAAGCAGTAATTTTGAAATATAATTAGCATTCAAGCTAGAGTATAGTATTAAAAATAAAAAAATACTCTTAGGCTTTTCATGGTGAACTTTAAAAAAAATATTATTTCACAGTCATATTTTTTTTATCTCAGTCAATGTACACATCCAGGAAAATATATTGAATTGAAATCAGAGATACTTATTTCTAATCTTGAATATTATTCTAATCCTGTGTGACTTTGTGTAATTGTAACAGACCATTTACTGGCATGCCCAGTACTTTTTAGCAAAAGAAAGAAACATAATAACTCAGTTCATTAATTTCATCCAGAAGGCTTTGACATGAAAGTAAGTTCAAAGTCTAAGCCCTATTAGTTTTGTTGAAGCTTGTATCCAAGGAATTGCCTTCATGAAAATGAAGGGAGAATTTCTACAATAATTTTTACTTTTTAGGTTTTTTTCTTGGAAATAATAGTCCAGAATACATTGGCCTCTCGTTCTTAAAGGGAAGATTATCTTTACTTCTAATTTCTCCAACCAGTCCCAGAATTCTCTTGTACTGAGAAGAAATCATTCATCAATGTTGCATTATCTGAAGACATTTTGTCAAGTCAAAATCTTTGGCCAGTTATTTCTGTAAGACAACTAGTGGTGATATTTTTTGCAGAAGTCCATTGGCAAATGAGTAACAACAAAAAATAACTCCTTATTGTGCGAAAGAGTCTCTAGATGGAAAAATAAATAAATAACTTTCCATATGGATAGTGCCAAAAGCATTCACACTCACTCATTCACTCTACTCTCTCACACACAAAGAAGTGTATTACCATTTTCAGAATTATGGAGTGATTTCTTCTTCAGTGTGATTTTACCAAAGCAGTACAAAGTGTCCAAAATATCTAGAATACTTTTGAAATGTTTGCTTCAGCAGAATGATTGTTGATATCTTGTTCTGATAAAAATGCAGATGTTGGGGAAAGTACTTGGGGGGAACTTATCTAAGCATATTTGGTGTGCATCTGATAAAACTGTCAAAAATCAGAGTTCAGTGTAATGGAAGTTTACGTATGTGGAATTTTGCTTATCCAAAAGACTGTCACTTTCCCAAGTGTGGAATGATTTCACTTAAAAGTGTCCTAATGATAGCCAAGACTTTTATTTTTTTCAAACATAAAATCCTTCCATTTTTGGGCACAGTAAGTTTTTATGAAATTTGGCATTCAATTGGGTATCATAAAATGGGAACCAGGGAATGATGACATACAGTGCTGAATTTAATATTTTGTGGCCAATAATGAAACAGGAAATTAAAAATTGTATCCATTTTAAATCGATAGACTGTTGGCCGATAGCCATGAAACTTCGAAACAAAACAAAACAACTTCCAAAAGTAATACATTTTTTATTTGAAACAAATTCAGATGCATCCTAAAACTCATGTAGTATTTTCTCCAGAAATCTCTGAAAATTATGGTTTATAAGATATAATGAAAACATTCCCATGTTCATTCTAGAGGTTTCACATGAACAATTTTGAATTTGGGAAGCAACAAAAAGAAATGACATTTCAGAGATGTAGTAGACTTTGCACAGTCTGATGGACAGTGTGTTTTACAACTCCTTTTTAGAGATATTGTTCTTCTGAGGGAGATGGGTGGTTAAAAAACAAACAAACAAACAAACAAATAGCAATTGAGAATCTGTATACACTAAATGAAAATATTTCTAGTCCTCTTGGAGGCCTGTTGTACTTTCAATTTTTAACTAGATCATTGAGCTTTTAGTTTTGCCACTCTAATTCCATTTACTTTTGTTTTGCCAAAGCTCAGAGTTCACATTATTAACCAGTGTGTTAACGATGAATCCACATATGTAGGTATATGAAGAGTGGCTATTCTAATTTTTTACAACAGTTTTTCCCAACTCAATAATTATAGGTATTTTGTACCTGAACTCCAACAATTCTTAAACATGGACTGGGAATTATGAATGCTGAGATTGAATACTTCTGTGACATTAGATGGGGAAATTGCTGCATTGTGAAGGAAAGATAATATAGAAAGGCCAGCTCAGGGCTTTATTATTTGTTTAAAAAACTTGCTACCTGGATGAATACATTGAGATTCTATGAATGACCTAGAAGACAGAATGAACAAGTAGGAATAGGAGAAGAACAATCGGCATATAAAGATTAATCCTCTTTGAATCCTCAAGGAAGATTGGAATATTCAACACAGCTGCAGGGTAGGTAGGAATTAGTTTCATGACTAGTCATGACTAGATTGTTTGAAACATTAGTCAGGAGTATTTGTATGCAGAATTATTATTTGAAATTAAGATTTTCTTTGCAGGATTGCCTGCATTCTTTGACAAGCTTCTCATAGCATCAATTGGACATCCTTCTATTTTGGTTTGTATAGATAAACACTCTATCTTTTGGAGTTGTGTGAACATCATTTGTATTATTTTTGGACTGGTGACTGTACTGTAGTGTATAGTATAGCAGTGACATATTTTTGATTCTGATTAAATTAAAGTCTAAGATTTCCTTTGCTGTGGTCTAAATTATGCTATCCTAATGCAAAGAGTTTTAGAATGACACAGTTTACTATCATATCCTTATAAAGTAAGTTTTTTTTTAAAAAAATGTGTTTATACTGTATAATAAATAAAAGATTAAATTACTCCTTGTAAACTGGGTATATTCGGTAGCTGATGAATACATGATTTCTTCATGATTCAGCAAACTGAAAGTTCAAGAGTATTTCTGAAATCTTAAGTCTAATCTGAACAGAATCAGCTTCAGTCCAATAACTCATTTTTAAAATCTTTGATAATTGCTTCTGATAGCTTAAAAAGTATCATCCAAAGCCATTCTATTGAACTAAAGCTGGGTAGTTTTGAGATTCAACACAGTATATTTGCTTTAGTTAGAATAAAGCAAGATGGGCAATTCATATTATTATATTTAAAATATTTACGTAGAAGAAACAGGAAGAAAATTAGAACTTTTCTTTCTGTTTTTCAATATAGATAATTCTTCATTCTATGCACAAATACCAGCCACGTGTCCATGTCATTCGAAAAGACTGTGGAGATGATCTGTCCCCAGTCAAACCCATTCCTTCTGGTGATGGCGTGAAGGCATTCACTTTTCCCGAAACTGTTTTCACTACTGTCACAGCATACCAGAACCAACAGGTAATTTTGTTTCATTTTGTTTTAATGCTGATGGCTTACTAGGATGGACATTAAAGTCTCAAAAGTCAAACAAAAGAAATACTGGCAAGCAGCAAAAAACTATATCATAGCTTTACAATAAAACCAGTACTGACCTACATAATATTGAATTCCTAGTCTGATCTACTGTATTTTGAAGGGCTGATAAAAAGAGAAGATTGAAAACTATACAGAATAAAAACAATACTGCCTCCTTCAAGGCTGCTGGTACCTGCCCATTTCCCAAAAAAAGCATTATTCACTTCTTGAACCAATTCTTTACCCCTCTCCTAACTATCCAGAGTAAGTAGATAGGAAACATATCCAACCTGATAGTAATAGAAATTATGCCACAGAAGTTCTTATCATCTTGTACATTCTTTCCCAGCCAGGTGTGAGCCACCATGCACAGAGCTATTGAATAATATCTGCAGGTACTACCGTATAAGAATAGGGAGATGCAAATGCTTTGTTGCCTTTTCCACAACCCTTTTAACCTGGACATGGCTAGGTTTGATTTACACAATAGAACAATGTTGAATTTTGAACTTAATATTAGATGTTAATTATTTAAAATAACTGGCTGAAATATCAGACCGTAATGGGTAGAAAAATCAATTCAATCAAAATGAGATTTGCTACTGGTGTTTAGATTTTTTCCCCCATGATTTTTTCCCCCAGGAATTAAATTTTCATTGGACTGTGTTCAATTAGTTTCATCGAACAAATACCAGTAATAACTTGATATATTTAATATACAGTGGTTTTTTGGCATATATTTACAGAATATGCTTGCATTGTTATTTAATGGTGGTAATTCAATTTTTATGTAGACTTTCTGTGTGTGATTTTAAAAATTAATGAATATTAAGAGTCCTACATTTTATAGGTCTGCACATTTTCTACATATTACCTTTACAGATTACCAGACTCAAGATTGATAGAAATCCTTTTGCAAAAGGATTTAGAGATTCAGGGCGCAACAGGTAAATGTTTTGACATTTATTGTAAAACTATAAGTTATTCATGAAAATGCATAAATATTTGGAGCAAAAGTAGCATATCTAAGTTGTGTTTCATTTGGGAATTAAAATTTGGTATAGATTGATAAAGTTGGAAGAAGCCATTAAGGCCAACTCCTAGCTTGGTATATAAATCAGATTAAAGCATCTCATATGTGCTTTAAACTATGCAATGAAATGAAGCCTGTCTATTTCACTAGTAGTTTCATTTGTTGTCCCATTTTGGAATTGTTCTTGTTGAGAAGTTTTTTTCCAATATTCCATTGGAATCTGCCTTCCTGTCAGTTGTGTCACGCACGTGTGTCCTGTATTCTGGAACAATAGAAAACAATCCTTGATTGTCTCCTATGTGATAGCCTTTCAGGTATTTGAAGAGTAGTTTCATATCCCCACTCAATTTGTTTAATATTTAATATGTAAATCTTCAGCCATAGAGCTTGGTTTCTACTTTCTAGGTCAGATTTATTGCCCCTTTCTGAACATATTTTGCTTTCTTTGAAATTCCTGTAATTCTTCTTTTGAGATACTTAGCAAAACCATTTAGTGAAAAAAAATATCCCCTTTTTTTTTGCTCGTATTATTTACAGACATTGTATGTAAAAATCAGGAGATTTGTGTGTGGGAAGTATACTGTGTATGACTGACAATCTTATGAAATAAAATAGGCTTTATTGAAAATAGAATTCTTTGGACAGACTTTGGAAAAGAATATTATAAAAATTTTTACACCAGGAGGTAAAACATATTTTCTCCCTTACTTAGAAAAAATATGATAGGTTACAGTTAATAAAATTGGCCATTTGGATGTATAAATTATGATGGTGATAACAAGTAGGACAATCCTCAAAAGCATCTTGTATAAATTATCACATTGGCTTCACTTCTTCAGGAGATGGGCTTTATCTGTACTTTAGCGAAAAATGAAAAATCTCCCTATTACCACAGGGATAAAAAAAAATTAAGGCTTTTTTTTTTAAATTCACATATCATACTATTTCATAATTCTTTCCAACAGTGTTTTTGGGATCAGTCTGGCACCACTGTCTTAGAGAAGCAATGTCATGGGAGAATACTGGTTGTTTCAAATTGCTAAGCTAAATTGCAATTCTGGTTTGATTGTGTCTCCAAAGAAAGTGAATTCCATAAGTTAATTATGTATTCTACAAAAGAAGTACTTTGTCTTTTCTCTCCAGACTCTATTGCCAATCAGTTTAATTGGTTGATTTCAAGTTCTAGTGGTATGAGGCAAACTAAAAAAAATGTATCTTTCTGCATATCACTTATCATTTTGCAAACTGCTACCCCATTTTTTTTCTAAATTAAAAGGACCTAGCTATTTTAGTATTTTCTCAGGGATAATTTTGGTTGCAATTTTCTATACCTTTCGCATTTGTGATTTTTTTTTTTAGTTCTATGAGATGAACAGAGTAATGAAATCATAATTATATGTAGGCTTAAGTATTATGTCTTTGGTAGGAATATGTAGTTTAAGAGAAAATATATCTGTATCTCAGGAATATGCTGATAATTGTTATCATGCAAGTCCATCCCAAAATAGAATCCCTGACCCACTTACTTGTATGACTGTGTTATTCTATTGAGCATACATTTAAGCAGTAAAAAATTTTAAGCAAATTAACATTTCAGCAATTGCAGAAACAGTTCACACTGAAAATCAATAGTTGGGAGGCATTTAATGTATTTTTAGTTTTTAAAATGTTTTATTTAGTAGCAGCCACAAAGAGAAAAACCAACATCCTTTATCTTTGGCATTTTTTATGGGTCACAACGGGTGGGTTCCAACTTACCTCGCTGCCGGTTCTGCATGCGCAATAACAAAAAATCCAAAAAAAATAAAAAAACAAAGCCAAAAAAAGAGATGGCAACCGCATGCACAGTGCTGGAAGTTGGCTTCTGCGCATGCTCAGAAGGAAAAAATAAATAAAAAAAATTAAAAAAAATTTTTAAAAAAGATGACGGCCCCCACGGACCGGCACCGACCGATCCGGTTCAGTGATGTCATTGGAGAACCGGTCCGAACCGGGAGAAACCCATCCCTGGGTCACAAGCAAGTTCACTGGAAATGACTTTGAGGTCCAAAGAACTAAAGCTTGGTTGCTGTCTTGGTATTAATATTCTGGTGAATATGATTATTATAATAGGAACATTATACTACAAATATATGAATAATCAAGAAAATAAGTTCTCGTGTAACATTAGACTATGCATGAAATTCTTCAAACCTGAATAAGACTTCAAAGTTGAGGATGTTATTTGTTTAGTAGATGACACAGCTTTCTCTAAGTCCTTGTTGGGTAAGATGTTCTGCCAAATCATCATGGTTCAAAATAGAGATATACAACATGTGGTTTCCCAGCAAACTCTCAACATGGCCGCTGGTGACAAATAATTGGCATTACAGTATAGTTCCGCAACATTTGGAAGGTGTGATTTGCACACTCCTGTTTTAATATAAACTCTAACTTTTAAAACAAAACAAACTAAAACAATTTAAAGCATGGTTTCCATTGGTACAGAATGACAAATCATGAATTAAAAAAATTAAAACTGGATCATGGTTTCTTCCTACCATACAAAAGAATTGCTCAAGTTCAAAGTTCAAAGCTTTACTTGAGCTTGCAGAAGCTCACGCATTTTAACAGTTTTTTAAAAAAATATGCTTAAAAGGTTGACAGAAGTATATATGTATACATATATAGTTAATAAAATTGTGTAACTTCAAAATTAAATATGAAGATAATAAAAAGGAAGGAAAAATATTAAATCCCTGGAAAGTTATAAACAAAACTAAAAAAAAAATATTCAAATATTGCTTGAAAGCCTTATTCCCCATTTTTCAGGATGAAATGGGATATTCTGGGAAATCCTAATTCAGGTGTTTACAAAAATGTACAATCCTTTGCTGGCTAAATAGCACATACATTTCTCCCTGGGAGTCATATAATAATTCTTTTAGCTATACTCAAGCCCTAAAATCTACAATTTGGGAATTTTGGAGAGAAGAAGAATGCATCATCACATGCAGCAGTCAGTCCAGGATCATGTTAATAAATCTACAGATAATAGTGCAATATGTAACAGTAATAGGACAAAATGTAACATGAGTTACATTCCATATCCTGAGTTGCATCTCCAACAACATTTGTAACCTGCTTTTATTCCATATTTGCTGCAGTGCACTTCAGCTTTATCTGTGAATCATACTTAGTGAAATTATACCGTGCTGAAAATGTGAACAACTTTTAGGTAATTCAACTCACAAAATATTCTTGTTGTGTTGTCTAGGATGGGACTGGAAGCTTTAGTAGAATCTTATGCGTTCTGGAGACCTTCACTGAGAACACTTACATTTGAAGATATACCTGGGATTGCAAAACAAGGTAACTGTTGTTTATGGATTGAATTATGCTAAATATAATCTATGTGTTGTTTCCCTCAATTAGGTAATAACTTTTATTTATTTAAATATTTGGCTATAAAATCTTGTGTTTGTTTTAAAAGTTAGACTGATAGACTGAACCCATTTTTCTATTAATAACAGAAAATCAAACAAATCTAATAAAATATATATTAGAGAATTTCAGCAAGGGCTATTAAGGAAAAAATAATTATTAGTAAATATACAGTACCCCATTTTGTCAGTTACTGAAAAAGATGAAAAAATACAGCCCATACCACATACAGAAGTGATCTAGGAGCAATCAGAAGTTTCCTTCATTGCAATTATTTAAGAATCAGACTTTTCCTTGCTATCAGACCTCCTGTAGATTCTTTAGCCAAAAAAAAAAAAGTACTTAACTGTCATCCACCAGATTGAATCTCCCAATACATTTACTGGTTAGAAAAGCAGTAATTTTTTTCTTCTAACATAATTTCATACAAATATTTAGATTCATTTCTTCCAGAAGTTCCTGAAATTAAGAGTACGAGCAACAAAATTTAAGAGTTGATTCAGTTTATGCAGAATAACATGAAACTGTTGTGTGTAGGAAATATTTGTGAAGAAGTCAGTTCTGAAGCTAAAACCCAATTTTAAAGATCCTATACTGATTCTATAGGAAAAGAGAAAAACTTTTGGTATCATATTATGGGATAGGACACCAGTCCAGATACAGAATTAATAAAAAAAACATGTTCAACATAATTGGTTTTAAATGTTTTATGTGATTTGTATAGTTAATGTATAACAGCTAGCCAGAAGTAGATGTGGGCAGATCTTGCTTGTAATTATAACGACTTATAATTACAATTATAATAACAGTTGCCACATCAATTACCATTAAATCATTAAAATTCCTTCCCTCCCATCCACATTTGCTACATTAAAAAAAAGGAATACATTTTTTGACATTACCAACTGCATTCTAGCTTTTGTCCAGGACTTCTCTACTTCTTTTTTTCTGTCCCTTCTCCTTACAGTATGCTCTTCAACATATCACTATAAACTATACTATGCACATTGTAAATCACCCACAGTTATTGTATACTAACAGATTTTAATCTGGGTTCTCTCAATCTCTGATCTAAGATTGAGGAAGATTTTTTGTGTGCAAGCTACACACCTAGCTGTTCAACTACAGTAGTGCATGCCTTTCCACAGTGAGGCAAATGTTTGATCCACTAAGGATAAATAATAGGTGTTTAGTTCTATAAATACACAGCAGTTATAGTAGTGTGAAGACTTTGGCTAATATAAGCACAAGTCCAACTGCTCTCTGTATTTAGCAAGAGGTAGGCAGCTCAACCTTCCTTCTAATTAAATGATCCAACATGAATGTTGTATTTATTTAATTCCCAACTCTCGTTTTCTAGATTTTTGTTTTATTTCTTTCTTAAATTTCTACATTACCCGTCTCACTTGTTATATTGTTTATAGAGTTCAGGTCATGGCATTGCAATGCATGTTTCATTGCTTCTTCCCCTTTCTGTTTGTAATGCCTTTTGACGATTATTCTGCAAAATACATGGGGTGGTACAACAGGAAATTGATGCCCACAATAAATAAAATGTTGAGCTATAATATATAACATAAAGAAAATTCTTTCTTTAGAACTGTCTTTAATTAAGAATCTCAAACAATTATTTACTTTTTAATATAACCTATAAACTGATGTAAGATGGCAAAAGCTGAGGAGTATAAAAGGGGCAGCAGAAGTCTTCCCTCTCCATTCTGCCGTCATTACTTCCTATTGAAGGAAGAGTTACATTCTTGCCTTTAATGTTGGCTTGCTGTTCCTCAGATGTGGCAGTAGATGCTATCTTGCACTCTTGAAGTAATTGAACCACTAGTCTGTTTGTTTGTTTTATCATGATAGCAACAAAAAAAGCCATTTTTGTGCTAAACTGGTATAATCTTAGTTCGGGCACGTTAGTGCAAAATGCAACAATAATAGTTAAATGCCTTTCTGTAATATTCCGATATTTCCTTTCAGGAAACACTGGTTCTTCCAGTTTGCTCCAGGGATCTGCCAATGGGGTACCGTCTACTCATCCACATCTCCTTCCTGGGTCACCTTGTTCTTCTCCTGCTTTTCACCTCACTCCCAATACTAGCCAGTTCTGCAGCCTTGCTTCAGCTGACTATACTGCTTGTGCTCGCTCAGGTCTAACCCTTAACAGGTACAGTACTTCCTTGACTGAAACCTACAACAGGCTTGCAAATCAAACCAGTGAGGCCTTTGCAACCCCAGCAACTCCCTCTTACGTTGGCGTATCAAATGGTTCGGCTGTGAATATGCCTGTGGCAGGTAGTGACGGTGATGCATTCAGTTGTCCACAGGCAGGATTATCGATGCAAATTTCAGGGATGTCTCCACAACTCCAGTACATTATACCTCCTCCATCTGGCAATGCCTTTCCAGCAAATCAGACCCATCCGAACTCTTACAACACTTTCAGGCTGCATAGTCCTTGTGCTCTGTATGGATACAACTTCTCCACCTCCCCCAAACTGGCTGCAAGTCCTGAGAAAATTGTTTCTTCCCAAGGAACTTTCTTGGGGTCATCACCAAGTGGAACCATGACTGATCGACAGATGTTGCCCCCTGTAGAAGGAGTGCACTTACTTAGCAGTGGGGGGCAGCAGAATTTCTTTGACTCTAGGACCCTAGGAAGCTTAACACTGTCATCATCTCAAGTATCTGCACATATGGTTTGATAAATACTTCTAAAATAAAAGTACATTGCATTTCTTTTTACAATGTACCCTCCCCCTTGTTTTGGAATAATGCCAAGATGATTAATATGACTTGTAAGGTAATTGTATGAATAACACAAAGGAAATTAGATTGAATCTTTTGATTTGCTTGTGGGCAAACATTTGGACAGATTCTGGTATCTGAGTTAATCTGATTTAGTTATCAGAATAGTCCATTTAGTTTCTGAGTAGCATGCACTTCATTTTATAACACGTTTGGCCATATGCAACAAATTAAGCAGGACTTCCTCCAGCACTCTTTCCCACATTTTTCCTTCTTTAAGGAACAAAACAACACTCAACTCTGATGTAGATGAAACAAAAAAACACTTCACCATGTATACGTTGTACTTGTGTATTAAATGTTTGTACAAAGTATTCTGAATACAGTGAGCCAGTGTCATAATGCGTACATTACTTCTCTGTTGTAAGAGAGATAACCAACGTGTGCCTTCATTAGACTTAATCTAGACATCTAGCTGTATCATGCTTTCAAAACAAAGAGACAGGATCATTTTCTTTCTCAGCTTTTATGATGTACCAGTTGATTCTGTGCTGTGCTCTTGTCCTTATGATGCATTGCTAACAGGGCTATCTGCTGGCTTTGCATCAAATTACAGATGTAGTGGTGACAAGCTAAATTATAGAGTGAAAAGGGCAATATGTAATGTTTTGTACAAAATAAATTTAAAGGAGACTTATTCCATGTGAAGAGAGTATAAAGATTTTCTATATAGATTTTCTATTTGTTAATTATTGAACACAGTACTACAAACACAACAAGGCAAGAATTCTAAACCTTTCTATATCTTTCTTGTTGAGGATAATGTTTCAAGATGATAAGGCAGTAGATATATTTTCACACCATTCTATAAAATTGCAAAAAAATTGCTCACATAGCTCACATACTTTTCTCCCAGTATAAGTGATTAGACTTGAATGCTAACTTCTGTTGAATTTACCAAAACAAAACATGGTGTTTAGTAACTGTTGATCATCTGAACTTTATTCCAGTTACAACATCTTGCACTGAATAAGTTATTTCCAAATTTTGATTGGGATATTAAAATCAGGTATAATACAAAAAGCTGCACACCTCAGTAGATTTGGTAGTTCCCAAAAATTATGTACATGACCTGTGAAGCAAAGTAACTGCAATATGTCCATTTTCCTCCCATTGTTATGTTCTTCCATTCACCAACCTGTCAACATTTTTATATTAAGAACATGTCCTCCTAGAGATTTAATTCCAAAAAGATTCTTCAGGATGTGTAAGTGGCATGTAGTAAATGTATATTTCAGCAGCTATTTAAAGTATCTGTATCTTTTTCTAGGACCATACAGTTGCTATCTGATCCCAGGAAGAGATGTAGTTCCTTTAAATTGTTGCAGACGGGCTTAGTCCATGCCTCTGTGTGTTCTGAAACACTTTTTGAAATCAAATTTAAAACTTTGCCCAGCACTAATTTTTCTTCTCCTTCAGTGTGCAAATTCTTAAGACTTTTATCCCAAAATATAACTTCGTTGGATTAAATTAGATTGCATTGTACAGACACACTTGGTTTTATTTTTTTCTGAAATATTTATTTGAATGATTATAACTGTTAATAAAATAAAAGACCAGAGTACAGATGTTCCAAAAAGCAATCCTTACAATTTTGGAGAAAATCAAGGGAAAATTCAAAATTATTATGCTATTTGTTTACCAGTATACTATACACGGATCAAGGAGACCTGATCTGGGCCAATAG
Source organism: Thermophis baileyi (assembly GCA_003457575.1). Classification (NCBI taxonomy): domain Eukaryota; kingdom Metazoa; phylum Chordata; class Lepidosauria; order Squamata; family Dipsadidae; genus Thermophis; species Thermophis baileyi. The sequence goes on along the minus strand of QLTV01003675.1, from coordinate 1,480,996 downwards.
GTACAATGACTGGCCATTTGTATCAGTTCTCCAATATTTCACATTGTACTTATAAGCAAAATAAAGGCTCTTTGTCTTAGTTATCAATCTTGCTAAGTGCTTTCTGCATCTGTTATTCTGGTTTTGCTTCTTTATTTTGAATCTAAATTCCAAACTCGGACTAAAGTAATTTGAATTCTCAGGACACAGTCCTGAGGTTCAGGTCCAACATATTATCCTTGATTTCTATATGAGCATAGGTTTGTCAAAAGTTTTGTTTTTCAGTGTTTCTTTACATACTTCTACTTTGGACTATATATTGGTGTTCAAGAATGGCTTTTTGATGAATGGGAGGCATCTAGAACCCCTCTTTGAGGGAGATGGGCTATTTAGAAATATGAAATATAAACAAACTACAATGGAGTTTGTGGTGGAACGTATATAGAGACCTATACACAGTGATGCTTCAAAGTTTGTAAACACTCTTGAATTTCCAATATTTCTGCAAAAATGTGACCTAAATATGATCTGTTCTCCACACCAATCCAAAGAAAACCTCAATTAAACAAATGAGTCAAAAACATACTTGTTCATTTATTTATTGAGCAGAACGATCCCAAGCTACATATTATTGGGTAGCAGAAGTGTGTGAACTTCTAGAATTCTCAGTTTATTTGATGAAGGAATTACAGTCAGGTGTTTCAATCAATGTTACAGGTGTTACAGGTGGAAGGTCGTGCCTTATTTAAAGAACAGAAATCTGGGTATTCACTTTTAAAGTCTGATCTTTTCAACCCAGCTCTGTGGAACTGTATTATGGCTTGAAAGGAAATTTCTGTGGACCTTTGAAAAACAAGTTGTTGCTCACTAGGCTGGAAAGTGTTACTTATCTCTAGAGTGTTTGGATTCCACAAATCCAATGTTGGGCAGATTGTGTACAAATGGAGGCAATTCAAAACACCATTTTTAACCTCTCCAGAAATGGTCAACCAATCAAAATCACAGTAAGAGCAGGGCTTGTAATATTCTTGGTGGTCTCATAGAAATTTACGGTAACATCCAAGGGACTAAAGGCCTCTTTTGTATAGATAAATGTTAATGTTTATGAGACCAGCATCAAGAGAATACTGAATAATGGTCTCCACGGCATGGTCGCTAGGAGAAATCACTGCTCTCCAAACGAACATTGTTACCTGTCTACAATTTGCAAAAGGCTATGTGGATAAGCCAGAAGACTATTGGAAGAATGTTCTGTGGATAGATGAAATTGAACAAGAACTTTCTGCCTTGAATAAAAAGTGTGATGAAATTCCAGCATAAAAACCTTATCCCATCTGTGAAACATGGTGGCAGTATCATGGGCCTGCTTTGCTGTCTCTGGACTAGGACGCCTTGCCATTGACTGAATTAGAATTGTAACAGCAATTATACAGGAAAATGATTCTATCCGTCCGTGAACTGAAGCTCAAGAGAAAGTGGGCCATGCAGGAATACAATAACCCAAATATGCAATTGTATGACAAAGAATGCTTAAAGCAGAAGAAAGTTAATGTTTTGGAATGGCTGAATCAAAGTCCTGACCATAAGCCAACAGAAATGTGGAAGGACATGAAATGGGTAGTTCATATAAGGAAGTTCGCCAGCATCCCTGAATTGAAGCTATCCTATAAGGAGGAATGGCTAAAATTCTAAGCTGATGTGTAGGATTTACCAACAGTTACTGGAAATGTTTTGTTGCAGTTATTGCTGCCTCAAAGGGTGAGGGGTGGTGGCACACCAGTTACTGGAAGCAAAGATTCACCTATTTTTACTGCACATAAATACGTAGTTTGGGGATCATTTTTCTCAAATGAACAAGGGTAATGTTTTTGACACATTTGTTTAATTATGTTCCCTTTACATAGTTGTAGGACTTCTTCAGAGAGCAGATCATGTTTTATGTTATATTTATGCTGAAATGTTGAAAATTCAAAGTATTTACAAACTTTAAAAAATCGCTATGGCTATTGGCCAGTATTATGCACACACTTGACCCAAATATTACATAATTGTTTGAGAAAGTTTGCTTCTTTATGTTGGAAAGTCTATTCTGTTGCCCGCTTCATTGTAAATCTAGGAATTATCAAAGAGTGTAACACTGTAAAATAATGAAATGAACAATTTGGCTTGTTCCCTTTCTGTACTGTTTTTATTTCAGTGGGATTCCTCTGAAGCAGCGGTTCTCAACCTGTGGGTCGTGACCCCTTTGGGGGTCGAACAACCTTTTCACAGGGGTCGCCGCGCGCGCTAGCCCGCCATCTTGGAAATGCTCCCGGTTCAGCCGTGCCTGCGGGTCACCGGACAACCGGTAGCCACAGAAGCGGGAGACTTCGCCTACCTGCCCGGACGCCACCATTTGGGGTTTTTTACCCTCTGCGCATGCGCAGAGGGTAAAAGAACTCAAATGGCAGCGTCCGGGCGGGTGGGCGAAGTCTCCCGCTTCCGTGGCTACCGGCTGTCCGGCGACCCGCAGGCACGGCCGAACTAGGAGCATTTCATCCCTGGTGCCACGCCCCCTTTGTCGCCTCATCGCACACGGGGAGGGGGCGGGGCAGGGGTCGCGGCAGCGGGGCGGGGGTCGCGGGGTGTTGCGGCATTAAAAAGGTTGAGAACCACTGCTTTGAAGCTTCAGGGCTATAATATGCTGCTATAACACAAGTGTTAATGCCAGTACTTAGAATCATAAACACAACATAGCAAACCTAATATTGTCAAATATATTCTTTCTTTCAGTAAAGATTTGGGGCTTCTGGATCTAACTCTGAAAATGTTGCTGTGTTTTCTCATCCTTTTAACTGATTTGGAAGTTAAAAGTTTTCAACAACTGTCCTTAAGAGATATTGATGAATAATTTGTAAAAGATCTTAATGAAGTGAAAATTTGAATCAATTTGGAAAAGCTTAGAATTAATACAATTAAAATAAAGTCAGATTTTATGTTCCCATATTAAGGGACATTTCAGGTGAAAACCCACTATTTCAGCAAATGAGGTCTTGCAGTCATACTGCCCAGTAGTACAAAATGTGATATAACTGAACTTGCTGAGGTTCTGTGCATTGGTGATAACAGTAACTCTTGGATTTTCATTATCCTGCTTAGTAGTTTTTCAAATATAGAAAAGTTTGTATTGTATTAAAACAGCTTTTTCTTAAAATGCAACTCCTTTTGTACTTAAAATATCGTTACATGATTATAAAGTCCAATTTTATGGAATACAATGTCAAATAAGCAGCATATCTATAATTACATATTGCTGTATTTTTTTTCTTTTTTAAAGCTACAGAATGGATATTAAAGTGTATATCTAAAACACTTTTATTAATTTTTTAAAATAAAATACTTTTAGAAAAACACATTCATGGTAATGTCATCAAAAATATAATTTATATTTATGTGTTGCATTTACTGTATACCAGCATAACATTTCTGATATATCTGGCATGATGAAGGTTTGAAAGATAACTTTCATTTAGAAATATATTTGGCATCAAATGTTCAGTGTCTTCATGCACATTTCTAACCTATGGGATTCTTCTACAGTACTAAGTAATTTGATTTTCAACAGCCTGCAACCAGGTTTCTAGTACTGTTTATTTCAAGAGGGACAGAGAAAACACATGGACAATTAGACAAATTATTCACTCAATATCTGTATGCCACTTTTCTTAGAGAAGTTTATATTAGAATGTAAATTATTTAAATATATTTAAATAATATTAACATTAATAAAACTCTATTTGAAGGAATTTACAAGTACTATAAGATAAAAGCCCAGCTGGGAATAAGACTCTGAATTGTTTTCTAGAATCCCTTAATATGCTATGGAAAGAAAGTAAAGACTTTCCCTCCATAGGACTTTCATATTTCCCTCCATATTTGACTTTCCCTCAAATATGTCAATATGCTGCTATTTTAGGATATAAATGCAGCCAGCTGTAAATTACAGGGATTGGAGATAGGACCAGGGGATAGTTGCAAAGGAGCAAGGCAATCTAGCATCAGAAAAGAACTTTTCAGGCTGAGGTTACTGGTATCTTTTTGTTTGTTTGTTTGTTTGAATGTCCATCCCAGCCCTTTTCTGTTAGTTTGTTTTTAGGAATAAAAGATGCTGAAATAACAAACTAACACTTGACTTGAATGATACTTGGAGACATTTCAGTTTGGACGAGTATCAGACACAAATGAGAAATAAGTGGTTTTCTTAATATGTTGAAACCTGTTGCTATCTGTCCCCTGTTGTCATTTGAAGGTGAAGTCTATGATGGATGTTGGGCATATGAAGAGCCAAATGTTGACAGCCAATCAGCAAGGTTTTTATTTGGAGCACAGGAATGAATGGCTTGCAGGGCTGCACTAGCTCCCGACAGACCCCTGCTATTTGCCACATGTCTGAACTCATTCCAAAAGATGTGATGATAGGATGAAATCTGTCTATCAGTCCAAACTAGAAAATTAACGCTTATGCATGCTTGTTTCACTTGGGCATGAGTCCTTCCCCTCTAGTGTGTGTAGTTGCTACAATACTACAACCACAATGCAAGTGTTAAAAGATAGATTTAAAAAGAGATGCTACCACAGTTTGGAATAAAACTGGCTTTTAAAAATGATGTAGGGACATTTAAGCTGGCAATTTCTGTGGGAACAACCAAGAATCTTCATTCTACGAGGCTGTTTCTAAACATTTTAAGTTCTGTGACGAAAAGCATCAGTAATCCCAAAACATCAGATGAAATAAAATAAGATATCCATGTAATTTGTATACCTGTCACAATGCTGGGGTTTTTTAGCTTTAATTTACCGGTAGCTCTAATTTTATTTTTTTGTTTCTAGTATTTATTCGCAAGATGCATGTTCAGTTAATTACCGTGGCCTTTTTTATGTTTTCTTAGATGGTTGCACAATTCTTTCATAACATTACCAAAATCCATTAATCTTTCCTGTTTCATACTTTTGTGCTTTAACTTTGTTTTGTCTCCTTCACAACCCTCTTTTCTTTAATCCCATCTTTTTGGTTTGGTTCATTCCTCTTATCTCTTATATATATCTCCTCTATTTTTTTTCTGTTCTTTTTCCTTCAAAGATTATTACTTATCTTGACCTCTTAAATCTAGTGTAACCCTATTTCGCTGTTCCAAATGTTCTTTCCTCAGAGATTAGGGCCTTTAGCAAATGGGAGAAAGTCTCTCCGATTATTCATCCTGTGTTTCATCCTGTTTGGATTTTGCCCTAAATGATTGTTGCAGTCATTTTCCTTCTTTGTCTCCCACCACTATAAACAAACACATTGATCCTATTCTACTTTCATGTTTTCAATTATGTCATTATTAACATATCTCTTAGAATGTATTTTAAGTATATCTTAGTCTAATCTTTCCTTTATCTCTTAGAGTTTCAAGGAATCCTGTGGGATTCTTTCATAAAAAATATTTTTTATCCTTCCTCTTCTATTATTGTATGCTTTTATGTGGTTAATCACTAGCTATAACTTCATGTTTCTGATATGTACTTTATTCTGTTTATTTTTTTCTCTTTTCCCATAGATTTCTTCCCAGTTCAAACTCAGTCGAAATAGGATTTTCTCTATTAAGTGTTTCCAATTTTCTTGCCCAACATTATTCTTCTTTATAACCCTCCTCTGCTTGGGGAAAATTCTTGGAACCAGATACTATGGATTTATTTAATAAATCTAGAGAAACTGAATCAGAGAAATAATTTAAGTATATTACATTTTTAAAATTATTAACCCCCCCAAATCTTCAAAGGAAAACATGAATATTGAAAAATATGAATATAGTGAATATAGTAAATATGAATAAAGTGAAACACTATATTTTAACATAGCAGGAAAAGGGTTCCCTTCCTGATTGCCTATTTTATTTATTTAGCATATGACATATACATGGATTAGCAATATATATTAACATTTCACCTAGATTCTTAAAACACAATAAAATATAAATGTTAAAAAGATCTATGTTCAAATACCAATGTCTAGACCACCTTACCCATTGAAGTGCAGCATCGTTTACATGGGAAAAAAATCAGATACTGGACTGGTATGTGCCCTCATCTTACAGCTGGTGAAAATGTGATCTACGGTTAGATATGGGACCCTGCAGTCACACTGAGGAGAGGATACTATGCCAAATTTATACAGTGAGTCCCAGCAGACTCAATATGAAGTGCAAATCCTATTCAGGATTGCCTATTGCTGGTGTGGTAGTTCACCCCCCCTTTTTTGTGGGGTCATTTATATGTCTTCCTATGTCTGGGCATTCAATGACCCATTTGGCTTTCCATTGGAAACCAATGTTAAAGTTGTTGGGTGGATGTTGTGCAAGTGCCAACAAATGCATGGCAACGAAATGCATGGTGGGCTGGTAAAGACAATCCTGCCCTCAATAAATTATCAGTAGCTTGTAGTAGTGCTGAGACAAGCTGGACATGCAGATCAGCCCAAACTCTTATTATTTAAATTGCATTGATAAAGAGTGCCAGCTTGGTATAATGGTTAAGGCATCAAACTAGAAAACGAGTGTTAAGTTCTAGTCTGTTTTCGGCACAAAGCAACTGGGTGACCTTGGGCCAGTCACTCTCTCTCAACCCTAGGGAGGAGGCAATGGCAGACCACTTCCAAAACAACCTTGTCAAGAAAACTGCAGGGACTTGTCCAAGAATTGGACACTATTAAACTGAAGGAGATAGAAAATTATTTAAAATCAATTGCTTAAAAATAATGTGGTTTCCCTATATTTAGGCCTAATTTCCTGATACAGAATTGTCTCTCTCTGTGTTTGATGAATGGTTTATGTCAGGGGTGTCAAACTCAAGGCCTGTGGGCCAGATGCGGACCGCAGGGTGCTTAAACCCGGCCCATGGAGCCAGCCTGGAAATATCAAAGGACCGGTCCACGGTGCCTCTGGCGGCTAAAACAGGCTGCATGCGGCCCCCATGCGCCTTGTTTTCACCCTCCATGGCCTCTTGCAGCACTGCTGGCTGAAAACGGCCTGAAAAATGGCCCGAAAAACAAGCTGAAAACAGCTCAAAAAAGGCCTGAAAACGGTCCAAAAAAGGCCCAAAAAACAAGCCGAAAACAGGCCAAAAAAGGCCTGAAAATGGCCCGAAAAACGACCCGAAAAAGGCCCAAAAACAAGCTGAAAACAGCCCAAAAACGGCCCGAAAACAGGCCATGGAGGGTAAAAATGAGGCACAGGGGGGCCGCACGGACCCCCATGCCCCATTTTGGCTGGCAGGGTGCTGCAGGAGGCATCCACCCCCCTCCACCACCACCACCACGCTGGCCCGCAGAGGAGAACTACAATGCTGATCCGGCCCTCGAAGAAATCCAGTTTGACACCCCTGGTTTATGTGGAGCAGTCAACTGAAGCACAAATCAATATTTGGACTTTTTTTTTTTTTTACTGTGTGAGCTTCTCTCACATAACTCATCCTGTTTATGTTGATATTTACTCAAGGAAGACGGTTACTTTACATACATGCTTATTCTGGGGAAAGGAGGCTGGAATGTCTGCTCTTCCATTGCTTTCAAGATGCTAAATTTACAATCTTGTATATTCAACCATTCGTGACATTGTTTTCCTGTTTGTCTAGCATGGCAACTTGTTTAATCTTAATCTGAAAATGTGTAAACCTAAAAATATACATCACAACTCCTTTAGCAGGATTACCAGAGATGACCCTGCTTGAAATGCTTCAGTTTAGAGAGAAATGCGTAAGGTCTCTCCCACCCCACCACTCCAAAACTCTGGATAGCAAAATGGGTAGCAAATAAATTTAATAAATAAATATACTTCAGAAGAAAAATCTAAATTTTGAAATTTTGTCTCCTCAAGGTGAGAGAAAAGAAAGTTCTTTATCCTTCCGAGAGGAACCAGATTAAAATGGTATCAGCACAGGTAGTCCTTGAGAAACCACTAGCCTCTTAACAACCAGCACCCCAAAACTATATATGAATCTGTTTCAAAGTTGTGACAGACATAGTACCCCTGCGGTCATTTACTCTAACAGACCATGGGGATGCTGCAATGCCCCCCCTATTTTCCCCCATCCTGCTCAGATGGGACCCCTGCAGCGCTTAGGCCTGCTCCCCATACCTCTTGGAAGCAGCCGCCATTTTCAGCACCCTTAAAATGGTGGCTTCTTTCTCTGCTTTCTGCACCCCGATCAGCTGGCAAGCAGGAGGCTGCAAATCTCCTGCCTCTCAAGGCTTTGGGAAGCCAGTCCTTGAATAAAACGCAGCTTCAGGGACCGCCTTTCCAAAACTTTTCTCTTGCTTAAAACACCTTCCCTCTCTCCCCCTCCCCCAGCCATATTTCTTCAATTAAAAAAAAAAAGCTGTGAGGGACAGGCTTGTTGATCTTTCCTCCCCCTGCCCCAATTAGGTGCTAAAATTAAACTCACTCTCTCTGCTCTCCAATCTCTATTCCCTTTAAAAACCCTAGCTTGACTCCAGGTTGACAAGAACAGGAACCAAGCAAGCAAGGAGAGAAAATCTTTCTGCAGCTTTCCCCACCCCATCCCACCCCCAACTAAAAAAAAATCTCTAAAAGTTGTGCCAGAAAATGGAGGATGCAGCACAGTAAATGTTGGACAACTGGATCTTTTACAGCAGTCTAATCTTATAGCTCTGCTTAATAGCTGCACTTAAGCCTTATTTCGAAAGTTGTTATTTGGCATCTTTGAAGTTTGAACTGTGGATTCATCCTAAAGGATCACTATAACATAAAAGTCTCCTCCTATCCTATCATCTAATTAAATAATACATAAACACAATGCAGAGAAACCTGATGCCATTTATATATGTCCTGGAAAAAATAATTTTCTGAGGATAATGTTCTCTTGAATTACTGTATATACCTAGTACATGGAATTTAACAACTGGACAACATAAATGAATTCTCCATGCCCTTACAAAAAATAAAAGAGTAATATTGCAGCATTGAAAAGATACATGTATGGCAGCATATACTCAATAGACTGAAGACTTATACACATACATGCATATGTACATACACACACACATTTGTATGTTTGCATTAGAATATATAGAATTATAACTTCTTTAATGATACATACTTTTTATTTTTTTTCTGTTGTATCTTTTTCATTTATTTTAACCACTTGTTATGCATTTTTATAAGTTCTTTGTTTATTACAATATTTTAGGCACTTTATTAAAATAAATGATCATATCCAGCAAGATAGCAAACAACTTTTTAAGAACAATAATAATGAGCAGCATGACTAACAATTTAGCAAGGACAGAACTGACTACCGGTAGTAATTTACTTCATTGATTTATATTGCATCTTTATTTCAGTTAAGTGCTCATACCATTTAGCCCAAGTTAAAATTGTTTAATGACCCTGGCTACTAGCCCACGGAATAGCTTTCCACAACACACTGGTTTTTTTGTTTTGTTTTTCAAATTCACAAATTCAAATTCACAATTGTCCATAGAAAGCACAGCTATGTACTATAGCTGACTGTATAAATACACAAACTTCACCTAATAACAGAAAATTCAAAACTACTGTTGTTTTCTTAGCTATGCCCTTCAGCGCAGCTTGAAAAAACACGCACAACAATGCATAAAAAGGTACACAGATATATCTACAACTGTCCACAAAGCACAATGTCTGCCTTAACAAGCATTTGTAACAGATTGTACAAAAACAGGCAACAAACATCCACTTATAAAGTGTTAATATGCAATGACTGCTCACAGCTGTTTACACAGCAATGCACAGCAGCTCATATAAATGTTCTGGCTCATGTGCAATTTTAACTACTCAAAGGTGTACAAATATATGTAGATATGCCCACAAGGTAGGATACAGATGTGTACAATGGCTGCCAGCACAGCTGTGCACAATTGCTCATTTAAGCATGCCCAAAGCTGTTTATAGAGCTGAATAGCAGAGAAGCAGGCTGCATAGCTGTGTGTGGCACATCCGTTCTCCACTAAAACAAACCCACATATAGCATTTATTCATACAATTGCAACATGGGTACACAGCACAATGCCTCTGGTGAGAAACTACCCAGATACAGGTAGAACCCACACAATGGTTCTGTTAATGGTAAGTTGTTTTTCAGACCAGCTGTGGATTCTTTTATTTAATTTGTATTTGTGCTGTTTATATCTTTCAAAACTGTACTTTCTTCTGTTTGCAGATTTTATTTGTTGTAAACTACCTAGAGTCATGCATTTGAAACAGGTAGTGATATAAATCAAATAAATAAATAAATATTATAAGCTCTTATCTTGAACATTCAATTGTTTAGTAAATTGTTCTTAACTGGCCACTTGTTTTGTGAAGATAATATCAAGATGAATTATAGATGTGCATATACAATTCATAATAAGTTTTCAGTTCATTCTCAATACTGAAATAATCTTTTTTTCTTCCACAGAGAAGAAAAAGAACATATCACAATATACAATGTAAATTCTTTCCTGGATGTGTTTAATTTGGAAGGAAGGTAAATATAGATAAACATTGCACTCTTTTAGCCACAAATAAGTTATTACATTTATACTGTAACAGATCTCATTTAGGAAATCCAGCAAAAGAGATTTTCTCTTATTTAATCATGGGCGAATCAGTGTCTAATATTCTACTTAGTAGATGCAGAAACAACCCAATCAGTGGATTTTTCTCTAGTGAATAGTGGAAGTTCAATTAAATGAGCTGTTTTGCATATGCAAATGGCATGTTGCATGGGTGCTTCTTCAACAATCAAAATGACAACTGAAATCTGAAACTCCCCTGGAGCTTTTCCAGAGTATGCTGTCAGCCATATGTTTCTCTACCAATGGAGTCCAATTGAAACTCTTGTACTTGAATGACTTACACTATCCCTGTAGTCTGTTCCCTATTGGCTTTGGCTGACATTCTTTGCTAGTCTTGCCAGAATTCATATCTTTGAAGTTTTGTGTATTGGTGGTGGTGGGAGGCTTTCAAAGATGTGCCCCAACTCTGTTTTGAATAAATAGAAATTTCATAACATATGCCCTAGCTTCCACTGCAGCTATGCTTTCATTTTCCACTGAAACCTATCTTGTTCAATAACAATCAATAACAACACAAATATTGCACTTCATGGTTTCCCAAGGCCACGTTGATAAAAAACAGTCAAGGTATTTTGGTATTCAGAATGAATGCAGTAGGCAAAGAATGAAATTGAAAGTGAAGCTGAACCTCAAGTTAAAATGCAAAAAAGTAAAACCAGAAAATTTGTGTAGATATATACAAAATCATATCCAAAATAGTTCTTGAATATTTTCCTGAGAAGACATTTGTAACATCTTTGCTTGATTATATGTTACAGTCCAAGGAAACAGAAATATCTGAATCAAAATTCTGGTAAATCCTTTTCTGGTTCACTGAATTAGGACATGGATCTGACCAGGTGCAGCTTATTCAACAATGAATTCCATAGTCCAGTGTACCATGAAAAGATTATATGTAGCAGATTTTACATTCAAGAAAACAAGTCTCATTCCATTCCTACTGAAGTCAGCCATGTTCCTCATCAGTTGCAGTAAACCGGTGGTGAAATCCAAATTTTTTTACTACCAGTTCTGTGGGCGTGGCTTGGTGGGCGTGGTGTGGCTTGGTGGGCGTGGCAGGGGAAGGATACTGCAAAATCTCCATTCCCACCCCACTCCAGGGGAAGGATACTGCAAAATCCCCATTCCCACCCCACTCCAGGGGAAGGATACTGCAAAATCCCTATTCCCTCCCCACTCCTGGGGGAAGGATATTGCAAAATCTCCATTCCCACCCCACTCTGGGGCCAGCCAGAGGTGGTATTTGCGGTTCTCCGAACTACTCAAAATTTCCGCTACCGGTTCTCCGAATGACTCAAAATTTCCACTACCGGTTCTCCGAACGACTCAAAATTTCTGCTACCGGTTTTCCAGAACCTGTTAGAACCTGCTGGATTTCACCCCTGCAGTAAGCATGCTTAAACTATATTTGCAATCTATCAGGTCTGTAGAGATTAAAGAGGATGATGGCCTTGAGGAAGAAAGAGAAACTGTTACCACAGAGTCAAGAAGAAAAACATAGATTAAACCCAGAACATGTAGAAAGCATGAACAAACATCTCAGACACCTCTAATTCACATGATTATAGAAAGAGAAGAGAGGGAGCACAATCAGATTTGCAATATTATGTTACTACAGCCAATCTAAATTAAGTAATCTTTAGTCTTCTGTGGGGTTTGTTTCTTGGTCTGGTCGGTCTCATAGAGGCAACATTATTTTAGTTCAGAAAAATACATCATCAACAACAACAATCCAATCCTGACTAGCAAAATATTGGAAAATACCCGCGGTGTTAGATTGACGCCAGACAGGTCTATGTCTATTTTCAGGCATGGAAGACTCACAGTCCACAGGATAAAAAAAAAATATGGAAAATATCCTTTGAGCTCCTGAAAAGAAGTTGGAAGATTAAACAGACAGACAGACCTGCTAGTGATAACATGCAACCCTTTCCCTTAAGCTTGGAGGCAGACCTATAGTATATCAGCTTTTAATATCTGAAACATGTTGAAGGATATAATAGAATATTGATTACTAAGGCAAGGTTAAGAACTCTTGTCACCTTCTCCTGCCTCTTCTTTATACTTAAAATTGTGAAGGTTTATTGTTATAGACAATTTGTGGATGAAGTCATCATCTGTAAAACTGGGAACACACTATACAGTATTGCATTTCCCATAGTAATGTACAGCAGGAAGTTAGTCTGGATTTGGAAAATCATGCAGGGAGAGCATATTAACTTTCTCCCAAGAGCAGAGCTTCAATCCAAACTACATGTTCATCACAGTTATATTTGTCTTTTACACTGTATGTGTGTGTGCGTGTGTCTGTATTCTCAGTGGTGGAAATCTGATCATCTGTATGACCCTGAAAGAAAAGATCACTGCTGATCTGCATGAGCAAATTAAGACTTCAACTAATTCTCAGTCGCAACTGAATATAAAAATGAGAGAGCTATGACAAATACCCTTTTAAGAGCACTGATGGACAAGTTGAAATGTATTATATATATATACTTAAAGGAATAAATGGTGTGCTTGTGGTTTTTGGCAAACTATGCGCCTTCTGGTTTTCTTATTTAAAGAAATGCAGGAGCTTTTCTACTTGATGAAAGCCACAAGTAAGCCCATGCTACAGGTAGTCTTGACTTACAACCATTTGTTTAGGGACTATTCAAAGTTACAACGGCACTGAAAAAAATGACTTATGACTGTTTTTCACACTTATGACCATTGCAGCATCCCCATGGTCACATAATCACAATTCAGATGCTTGGCAACTGGTTCATATTTATGATGATTACACTGTCTTGGGGGTCATGTGATCACCTTTTGTGATCTTTTGACAAGCAAAGTCAATGTGAAAGCCAGATTTACTTAACAGCCATGTTACTAACTTTACAATTACAGTGATTCACTTAAAAATTGTGGCCAAAAAAAAAGGTTGTAAAATGAAGTAAAACTCAACAAATGTCTCACTGAGCAACAGAAATTTTGAGCTCAATTGTGGTCATAAGTCGAGGACTACCTATACTTCCAAGAGCAGGATGGATAGGGGAGACAATTCTCTTCTGTCCTGCAGCCCTTTATCTAGACCAGCGGTTCTCAACCTGTGGGTCGCGACCCCTTTGGGAGTCGAACAACCCTTTCACAGGGGTCGCCTAAGCACGCGCTAGCCCGCCATCTTGGTGACTGGCAACGCGCACGCGCGGGGAGGGGGCGGGGCAGGGGTTGCGGCGGTGGGGCAGGGGTCGCGGCATTAGGAAGGTTGAGAACCACTGATCTAGACAAATCTGTTCCACAAAATTGAGGGCTCATAATAGCGATTTTCAAGGAGAATGACAGGCTGCAGGGAAGGAGATGAAACTAAATTTCATTGAATGTACTGAAGGCCTGTTCCAACTGTTGTCCATTGTTTACACAATAATCATTCACCAGAAGCATCCAAACCATGTTGCCATAGACATGTGAGGTTACAGTAAGTGTGAATCATATCAAAACAAACTTTGGACCACTTGAAAATGGTAAAGATGAGTGAGCAGAGCGTACGTATATCTACATCTCAAATGCGAATCGAGTCAAAACATTGACTTTTGAAAGCTATTGAGGTGTAGATGTTTGACAATGCAGGACTGAGAAAATTCTTGGCCTTCCTAGTGCAACGACCATCATGGGTCTTAACTGCTATTTTCATGGTAGATGCAAAAACTTAGAGAGTTGGTAAATGCCATCACTTTGGGTGTTCTACTGTTAGACAAAATTGTCTTCCTTTTTTTTTTTTTTTTGCACGAATCAGATCATTTAGGCCTTTGGAACAGGGGCAATCTTGATCCCTCCCATGAGCTGCTGTCCTAGTCTAGTAGCAATTAGGCCTGGACTTTTTTGGGGGGTGGGGGGAGGTGAGACTTAAATAAGAAATAGATTGGCCTTGTTCCAGAGTTTGCAACAAAAGGAAAACCCCATTTCCCATGTGACAAGCACAAGAAAGCAGAGCTGTTGAAATGACAGACAGGATCACTAAAGTCTGCTAAAGAGATAACAACACTTCCACATGAGGAGGAGGAGGGGGGGAACAGGGGAGAAGGAAAAAGCCGAACAGCTGTTAGCCACAAAGGGCTGTTTGGCAGCAATAAAGGATTTCTCAGCAGGCAGATAATTAGACAAAATCCAGGCACTGCACCATTGGATATCCAGGAATTAAATTTAGGGAAGACTTCTCTGGGGCTATGAGGTATTTTATTGTCCTCCTTGTGTTACCTTCAGTTTGAAGCATGAGCTCTGTCCTGGCATATTCTTACGTAGCAAGTCAGCTATGCCAAAATCAGTGATAAGCACTGCTAATATATCACAGGTAGCCTTCACTTAGGACCACAGTTGAGCCCAAACTTTCTGTTACTAAACAGTTGTTAAAGTGAGTTTTGCCCCATTTTACGACCTTGCTTGTCACAGCTGTTAAGTGAATCACTGTACTTGTTAAGTTAGTAACACAGTTGTTGAGGGAATCTGGCTTCCCCAGATTCTTTTGCTTGTCAGAAGGTCCTGGGACCAGGGGTGGGCTCCTGGGGGTTCGGCAGAGTTCAGGCTATCCTCTAGCCAAGGATCGCCAGGGTTTGGCGAACCCCCAAATGCCACCCCTGGCTGGCCATGCCCACCCCACCCCTCCCACCCCAGGAGTCTCCACGCGGCCCGTTATGCCACCCCTGGCTGGCCACGCCCACCCCACCCTGCCGCTCTCAGGAGTCTCCACGCGGCCCGTTCATCATTCCAGGTAAGTGCAGGGGCTGCGCGGAGGGTCTGGGAGGGCAAAAACCGGGCCTACTGGAGGTTCCGGAAGTCCAGAAATGGGCCTGTTTCTGGCCTCCGGAGGGCCTCCAGAGCCCGGGGGAAGCTGTTTTTGCCCTCCCAGAGGCTCGAGGAAAGCCTCTGGAGCCTGGGGAGGGCGAAAAATGGGCCTCCCAGAAGTTCCTGAAGTCTGGAAGGGCCTGTTTCCGGCCTCCGGAGGGCCTCCGGAGCCCGGGGAGGCCATTTTTGCCCTCCCCAGGCTCCGGAGGCTTTCCCCAAGCCTCTGGGAGGGCAAAAAAGGCCTCCCGGAAGGTCTGGAAGGGTGGAAACGGGCTCATTTCTGGCCTCCGAAGGGCCTCCGGAGCCTGGGGGAAGCAGTTTTCGCCCTCCCGGAGGCTCGAGGAAAGCCTCCGGAGCCTGGGGAGGGCGAAAAATGCTCCCCCCTGTGGTGCAGGCAGCCAACTAGGCCACACCCACCATGGCCATGCCCACCCAGCAACGGGGCAGCGAACCAGTTGCTAAAGGATCTGAAGCCCACCCCTGCCTGGGACCCTGCAACTGTCATAAATATGAGTCAGTTGCCAAACTGCTGAATTTTTATCATGTGACCGTGAGGATGCTGCAACGGTCATATGCGTGAAAAACGGTCATAAGTCACTTTTTTCAGTGCCATTGTAATTTCAAACAGTCACTAAACAAATGGTTGTACGTTGAGGACTACCTGTATTCCTGAATATTCAGGCCTTCTAAAGATTATATACTGTGTTTGTATAATATATAACAATTGTTACTATTTCACTGCTTAAGTACCATATTTTTCGGAGTATAAGACGCACCGCAGTATAAAACGCACCTTAGTTTTTGGGGAGGAAAATAGGGGGGGAAATCTGCCTACCAGGTATTCATCTGGCTAGCATCCTTAGTCTGGTCAGCTTCAGCACATTATTTTATCCCCTGGTTAGGGCTTAAAAAAACCTTCTTCAGAGGGAGTAGCAATGAAAAAAGCCTGCAAAGACTTAGGGCTGGAAAAACCCTTCGGAGGGAGTAGCAATGAAAAAAACAGGCAAAGGGAAGATCGCTTAGCTAGCAAAGCACGGAAGATCGCTTCACTGTTAGCACCTCGTTAGGGCTGAAAAAAAAGCTTCGAAAAAGCTACATTCGGAGTATAAGACGCACCCAAATTTTCAGCTTCTTTTAGGGGGGAAAAAGGTGCATCTTATACTCCGAAAAATACGGTAGTCTTCCCATCCAAAGTTTTCTGAAAGCAGGGCTTGTTTCCTGACCCACTTGGGGGGGGGCAGTGGTGGGTTGCTACCGGTTTGCACCAGTTCGGGTGAACCAGTAGCGGTGGCGGTGGGAGGCTCCGCCCACCCGCCCGGACGACATCAAAAATGCTCTGCGCAGAAGCGTTGCGCGTGCGCAAAGCACACCCATGTGCCCGTGCACTCCCATTCCCGAACCGGTAGCAAAGGTAAGAGAAACCCACTACTGGGGGGGGAGGGTCAAGCTACAACTTCTTAATCCATATATTTAAAAAGATATTGGTCAGACTTTTTAACTTCCAGGATAGTTTGCACAAGATAATCAGAGACACACAGTTCCTTATAATCTAAAACAGTGAACCCAAAACCAAACTATGTGTGTAAGCCAGAAGGCTCCGGTTTATAGATACAATTGAAATGCAAAGGCATCCTTTGGACCTTTTAAAACTCAGATGTTGTTTTGACAGCTCTTTTGGAACGTAGGTCTCTCTCTCTCTCTCTCTCTCTCTCTCTCTCTCTCTCTCTCTCTCTCTCCCTCGCTCTCTCTCTCTTTCTCTCTCTCCTTCNCACACACACACACACACACACACACACACACACACACACACACACCTCGGCTAATGTTTGTATTTGCCAACAACACATCAAACTTAGGGGAGAGATCGGGTTCGTGTTCCTGATGAGAATGCCCTGTGCCTGCCTGCGGAGAGGTCCCGGTAATGTTGCTCCCTGCCATCCTTCAAGCACATTGACATTTGCTGAAAACTCCAGGCATAGCTTGAGGCGGCTCCGTTGCTGATCGAATTTCCTGCGTGTGCTTTTTTTTTTTTTTCCTTTTTGTAATATGAATGTGTTTGTCGTGTTTATTGCTTTTGCACTATTTTGCTGTACACTGCCCGGAGTCACTTTTTGTGAGATGGTGGGCAGTCATATAAATTTGATAAATAAATAAAAATAAATAGCCGGTCTGATTTGTGATGGGCTTTTTAGCCAGCTGAGCAAGAGAGTTCACTGAGCTGGAGAACCTCGTGACTAGAATTAGAAACTTATGTAAGCAGCCCTCTTCTTCCCTTCTTCTGCCATCACTTTTTTTTTAGTGTGAATCACAGGGAGAGACAATGGAGAAGGTAGATATGCCAAGGAATTCCTGGCTGAATCGTATCATTTTAATATTTGGTTTTAGCAGTTTGTGTCTGAGTGAAACAGTAGTTGTGATTATTATCTGTGTATATATTCAAGAAGATAACTTTTGTGTCAATATTCTTTTTCTCCTTCCTTCCTTCCTCCCTCCCTCCCCCCCTCCCTTCTTCCCTCCACCCACTCAATTTCCAGGTTGAAGCCAAAGTTTTGTCAAAAGACATCTTAATACTTATTTCCACTTCAAACAAATTTAGTTGTTCTGCTTTCACAAAACATTTCAGTGGACAGACTACTGACTACTATGATTTGTCTTTCTCCAATATAAATCTGCAAACAAACCAAACAATGCAATTTATTTTTCTTGTTAAAGATTTCTAACTATTTTTAAAAAGAGAGCTTATATCAAGGCATGTAGATTTGAAGAACCACCATCAGGGAAATGTATATGTTGAGGAAAAGCATCAGTTTGATCTGTATTTATAAATAATAGTTAGATATTCTTGTATTAATAGTTTTGCACCTTGTGGACATAAGGGAAATAACTTATATATGTTATATATTTGTGTAAGTTATGACAAAATTTATTAGCTCAAAAAATATTGGGAAAACATCAGTTAGAGTACTTTCCTGGAAATGAGGAAAATTAAGTAATGGAGATTTTCAAGATTTCTTCTTAGCTAGGCTAAAGAGCAAATAATTCAATGCATTATGCAAAACTTGTTTACCTAATCATGAAGCCAAAGCTTAACTATTTTAGATGTGTAATGTGAAGGCATTACAGATGCTTGGAAAAATCAAAGATGATTGAAAAGTAAATCAACAAAAGATCAGATAACGTGATACTATCATTGATAATTAGCATGAACTCACAAGAACACAAAGAAGTATTTAATGACTATTTATTGGATTTTTATTCTACCAATTCAATTTATAACAACATACTTCTTTCTTGGTGCAATATCAGGTTACAAGGAGTCAGAAGCAATTGAGCAACCACTATCCACAGGTAAGGTAAAAGGTAAAGGTTCCCCCGCACATGCGTGCTAGTCGTTTTCCGGCTCTAGGGGTGGTGCTCATCTCCGTTTCTAAGTTGAAGAGCCAGTGCTGTCCGAAGACATCTCCGTGGTCATGTGGCCAGCATGACTCAACGCCTAAGGCTCACGGAGCGCTGTTACCTTCCCACCAAAGTGGTCCCTATTTTTCTACTTGCATTTTTACGTGCTTTCGAACTGCTGGGACAAGTAACAGGAGCTCACCCCGTTAGGCGGCGCCAGGGATTCGAACCGCTGAACTGCCGACCTTCTGATCGACAAGCTCAGCATCTTAGCCACTGAGCCACCGCGTCCCTGTCCACGGGTAGGGATTAGCAAAGGATTCAGACTGGTAAAGGCAGCATTATGGCATTGCAGCCCAATCCCTGCCCCTTTTCTCCATGTGTCTGGAGGTTGCATGTACACTCAAAATTTTGTAGCACAGTTTCATGGCAAAGCTTTTATCAGAATGGTGAAAGTAGCATGATCCTACAAATGTATTGCCTGGGCTGCAACTAAGGTAAAGGTAAAGGTTCCCCTCACACATATGTGCTAGTCAATCCCGACTCTAGGGGGCAGTGCTCATCTCCGTTTCAAAGCCGAAGAGCCAGCGCTGTCCGAAGACATCTCCGTGGTCATGTGGCTGGCATGACTAAACGCCAAAGGCACACGGAACGCTGTTACCTTCCCACCAAAGGTGGTCCCTATTTTTCTACTTGCATTTTTTACGTGCTTTCAAACTGCTATGTTGGCAGAAGCTGGGACAAGTAATGGGAGCTCACCCCGTTACGCGGCACTAGGGATTCGAACCGCTGAACTGCCGACCTTTCGATTGACAAGCTCAGCGTCTTAGCCACTGAGCCACCGCGTCTCTGGGCTGCAACTAGATGGCATTAAAGAAGAGTTTTCTATTCCTCTCTGCTGCCATCTAGTGGCCATGCAACTACTTGTAGTTCAGATTTTGTAGCCCTATTTGAGGAGAGCCAGGTCTCTAGGTTACTCTAACCTTTGGGATACCAGGGACCGGTTCCGTGGAGAGAGGTTTTTCCAGGACCAGAGGAGGCATGGTTTTGTGTGCTGCCTTCATCCCGCGGATAGGGCTTTACTTGTTTGTGCAGCCCGGTTTCTGGCGTGCTGCAGCCCGGTGCCAGTCCACGGACCGGGGGTTGGGGAGGACCCCTGCTCTATTGAGTCTACTGTTATGAGCTGGATACCAAATTTTGCAGACGTTATTCCAGAGTAGATTTTATTCTTCCATTAGCAAAACTGCATGATCTTCATGCAGATAGAAAAGTGTATTAAGTGCACCTTTCTCTCCTCCCTCTGCAGAATATCCTTTTTATATTTCCAAAGTCACTATAATTCTTTGCCATCAACATAGACAGCTGTTAGGTTTGTCTGCCAATCAAGAACATAAAATATGAACTTGAAAAGGGAAGAAATCCTCTACAGTTTAGACACTCATATAGAGAAAACTAATTTTAAACTTGGGATGCTGTGAAGAATTATTGTCAGGCATTGATCCAAAGCACAGTCAGATTTGAAGCAATCTTATGGGTGACAACTGCATAAATACAAAATGGGCCAATTTTGTAATAAGAGTTGTCACATATTGTTTGATGTGAGAGGCTACTCCATCCACTGTTTTAATTATCATTCCAGCTCAGAGATCTAGCTGTGCTGAAAAGCAGTATTTGTCTTTAGTTGTTTCAGGGATTCTATGCTTTTGTAAAACCACCTTCTTCTCCTCATTTGTTCTTAAATAGACCTAATTTTCCAGTTGATTATGTGCCATCAAATCATTGTCAACTCAACCACCAAACAATGGTTAATTTTAATCCTGTCAGGCCCCCGGGAAATTGGGAGATTCAGGCAGTTCAAATGAAGATTTATTGCAAGCTTAAGCTCTCTACAAGAATCTGGCCAACTAACCACAAAGGGAAATGTGCGGGAGATAAGAGAGGCATTTAAGGTGGGATGGACTTAAATCTCTTGCAGGAAAGCAGGGTCTCATGACTTATGACGCGTTTGACCCCTCACTCGGGCTCAGCCTGTTCATCTCCTCTAAATCCATTTTTATGGTAGCCTTTTATAATAGAATAGAATAGAATTCTTTATTGGCCAAGTGTGATTGAACACACAAGGAATTTGTCTTTGGTGCATATGCTCTCAGTATACATAAAAAGACAAGATACATTCGTCAAGAATCATGAGGTACAACATTTAATGATTGTCATAGGGTACAAATAAGCAATCAGGAAACAATCAATATTAATATAAATCGTAAGGATACAAGCAACAAGTTACAGTCATACAGTCATAAGTGGGAGGAGATGGGTGATAGGAACGATGAGATGACTAATAGTAATAGTAATGCAGCCTTGGTGAACAGTTTGACAGTGGTGAGGGAATTATTTGTTTAGCAGAGTGATGGCGTTCGGGAAAAAACTGTTCTTGTGTCTAGTTGTGTTGGTGTGCAGTGCTCTATAGCGTCGTTTTGAGGGTAGGAGTTGAAACAATTTATGTCCAGGATGCGAGGGGTCAGTGAATATTTTCACGGCCCTCTTTTTGACTCATGCAGTATACAGGTCCTCAATGGAAAGCAGGTTGGCAGTAATTGTCTTTTCTGCAGTTCTGATTATCCTCTGAAGTCTGTGTCTGTCTTTTTGGGTTGCAGAACCAAACCAGACAGTTATAGAGGTGCAGGTGACAGACTCAATAATTCCTCTGTAGAACTGTATCAGCAGCTCCTTGGGCAGTTTGAGCTTCCTGAATGGGCGCAGAAAGAACATTCTTTGTTGTGCTTGTTTGATGACGGTTTTGATGTTAGGTGTCCATTTTAGGTCTTGCGATATGTTAGAGCCTAGAAATTTGCAGGTCTCTACTGTTGATACTGTTTTGT